>JAEQBA010000505.1:0-35256 GCA_019434445.1 Phalangium opilio | reverse complement strand
AAGTTTAATATCCTCCCATATTGCTAGAATCTGTTGACCTTTGACCTGATCGTGAACTATATTACTAGCCTAGGTGGCGTGACGGCATTTTTTATGACTGGTTCAATGGTTATCTTAACGCTTATCTGTCATAATAATTATCAGTTGTTTTTTTTGCTCCGCTTCTTGCTAGTCGGTTTAATTTTCTTGATATGTTAACAACCCCAATTGTATATTATATTTTGATGCCTAATTAAATTAAGTTTAAGTTTTCTATAAACGAGTCTCATTTACTCAATGTTCACCCTAACCCTAATTAGTCTAACATTGTGGTAGCAGAGCGTGGTTAGGCGTGTTAGGGCCAGACAGGTTAAGGGAACTTTGGTGGAACAAAGACTTGTAACAAATATGGCGGACAGTGGCAACGCGTTTTCGGTAGGACAAGTCGCTAAATTAGAAGGAACAAATTATCGGAATTGGCGGTTCGAAATCATAATGACTTAACGTGAACGCAATTTATGGAATATAATAACTGGAGATGAAGTGTAACCGAATTCAGAGGCACCAGATGCTGTACAACAGCGCTTCCAGAGCAAGGCATCAAAAACATACTCTCTCCTAGCCATGACGCTAGGGCAAGACTACCGGAGCCTACTGGATGGCATTAATTCGCCTAAAGAAGCATGGGACAAAATTGAGAATACATTTGAACCGAAGTCACGAGCCAGGATAGGGGTCTTAAGGAAGGAGTTTTATTCACTCGAATACAAGCCTGAAGAACCCATGTCAGCATTCATTGGCCGTGTAAAGACTATACGGAGGCAGCTGTTAGAGGCAAGGGAAAACATTCCAGATAAGGATATCTGTTATTTGTTAATTGGATCGCTCCCGTCGTCTTATGATTCATTGGTGCAAACACTGTACCATCTAAATTATGCGGACTTTCTGTCCTCAAATGTGATGGCGAAACTAGAGGCGGAGTATGGGCGTCAAACGCTGAAAGAAAAGCAACTAGGATCAGCCGATGCTTTTGCAGCGCAAGTTAAGAGAGGGGAGAAGACAGCACGAAGTAATAAACCTTCCGACCAACAAGGTAAACCGGCATTCCGCGGAAAATGTTACAATTGTGGACTTGCGGGACACCGAAGCTCCGAATGCAGGACAGACAGAAAAGGGAAAAGCCAGCGACCGAAAGCAAAGAATACGGGAAATGATGGACGGGACGGGCGTTTTACGCATCGGTATGTTGCAACAGTACAACTAGCCACTAGCTGCTAGATTCCGCGTCGACGCATCATATGTGCAACGAACGATCCTGGTTTTCTACATTCACGAAGCAACAAAAACAAATCTCTCTTGGTGAGGGGCAATCAACGGCCGAGGGTGTTGGCGATGTATGGATAAAAACAATGGTCGGCAATAGCGCTAACAAGTTCCAGTTGAAAAATGTTCTTTACACACCTAAGATGCACACACACACACACACACAATCGAGTCGGGGAGTTTTGATGGCAGGCCCCCTTTCCTACTGCACAGCTCAATGCCTACAAAATATGGGTGTCAGTATCTTACAAACACATCCATTTAATTTAATTAGACGTAGATAAAGCTTCACGTTGAATCACACCTTCCTGTTAAAATGAATTATAACTGGTTTTCGCAGATGTTTATGAGGTGTTGCCGAACACGATAACCAGCCGCTGAAGCCTGCCCATTCGCAGGGGCATCATCGTCGACCTGCATTGCGACAACTGCGTCATTCTCGACAGCACCATCTTCTACGAAAGAGGTACATATTGTTGTACTGATGAGGAGTATGCAAAGAAAGTAACAAGTAATCTCACATACCATTATCCTCAGGCAAGGGTATCTTATTTGCCAAACACATGTTGTGAAGAATGCAACAAGCTGTTATAATGCGGCACACTTTGTCCGGATGGTAGCATAATTTGCCTCCTGAGCCAGCAAGGCAACGAAACCGTGACTTGAGGACGCCGTTAAGGCGCTCGATGACGTTTCGTCCTACATAAACAAACATAAATTTCACAGAAAAAACTATTACCGGCCACACAAGGAAATAATGCACAACCTACCACGAATATGCCGGGTGTTAAATTCCACCTCTGCCGGCGTTTGTGGGCGGTATACTGGCACCATGAGCCACGGTTGTAAGGGGTAGCCTCCATCACCAAGAAGGTAACCATGGGACATGTCCCCTTCAACAAATGCCTCAAACAGCCTGCTATTTCGCCAGATGAATGAGTCATGAACGCTACCAGGCCACCGAGCTGCCACATTCATGATGCGCAATTCGTTGTCGCTGACCTATTGTAAACGAAACATTTTAATGAAAACGGATTTGTTATGAATAAAGCAAAATGTCTCACAAGTTGAACGTTAACGGAGAATGTCCCCTTTCTGTTCCTGTACGTATTACTGTTTGGTGAAAGGCCTTTGATTGGAACATGCGTACAATCAATTGCTCCAATAACGTTTGGTAAGCTGTAGGTGGCCATAAAAGACGCCTATGATCGTAACAATTACAATAAATAAACGTGCCGTTGGAAAGCTAACATCTGAGTAAATTCATACCTTCATAGACCTTACTGACGCCTCATCTGTTGGAAACGATATCAAATCACTTTTGACATTAATTATGGCATTTGTGACCCGTTCAATGCTACGACTGACTGACGCCTGACTCATGCCGTGTTCGTAGTTGCTGGCCAGAGCGTGCTGAAAGGTCCCCGAGCCATAAAACAGCAGTGTTACGAGCACTTTATCCTCCACCCCAATAACATCCACACCACGGTCATGGTCTTTTTCCAATTGCGGCCTAAGAGCTAGGCATAAGGCGCACACACTTAAAATATCCAAACGATACTGTGAAAGAAATAACTCCTCTGGTAACAAGAACGCATTACGCCTCTGTCGGAGATATTGCTCGTCATCGAAAACGACAGCAATCGCTATGTAGTTAGCTATCTGCGCCATAATTAATACTCTTAACTGATATGAAAGAGTGTACTTTTAATATGTATATGCGACAAAAAATAAATCTTACTGTTCCCGCTGTAAACTCAATGTAATATGCTTCCCAGAGCTAAGATGAAACCTATATTTTTTTTTTGGAGGTTTCATTGCGAGTGGGTCAGTGGACCGCGGCAAGGATGTGATTATTCAGGTATCAGTATGTGTTTAAGCAGGGAAGTAAATGAGGTTTACTTGGGAGGTGACGGACGGGGTCTGGGGGTCAAATCACCTCCGGCGGACACGGGGCAGTCGGCACCTATAGGGTAGGATCGCCGACATGTGTCTTATTCCCTCAAACTTTGCCGCCCAGACGCTAGGCTTACAGGAGTGCGCCACACTCCCGGCTCCAGATGAAACCTATAGCTCCACAAGCGTCAAGTTTTCACTGTTTTCAAAATTCCCGCCATTTTGGGTGCTGCTATCCTCACCGCTTGTGGCGCTGCGATTGCTCAAGGTTGAGTTCAAAACTTCAAATATCCCGCCATTTATGGTGCTGTTCTACTCTCCGTTTTGGCGCTAGTGAGCCTAACATGATAGCCGGATATCACGTGACCCACTAATACGCCGAGGGGGCGTGGTCGTATTAGTGAGTTTTCAGCTGAATACGGCTGCTGGAATTGAATTATAAGAGACTTTTATTGCACTTTAGTTTAGCGTACTTTAATTACGAAATTCGAGTTGAATAAAGAAATACTCCTGATAGGGTCGTTCCGTAATTTTCTATCACATAATTGTCTATACAAGATCGCGTGTCTGATTTGATGGCCCTTAGACGCTGTTAGGGTTATTGCATGCTATCTTAAAAAGTATTTTTAAACCTGTAAGTGCTTCGCCGTGTTTGTCTATCGAAACGAAAAACATCGGTAGAGCAAGGAATGGGAAATTAACGCGTGATCTTAGAAAAAATACAGCTCGGAGCTAGTGGGAGGAAAACACTACTATGAAAATTCCACAAAAGGTTGTCAGGCCACGCCCACTTATATTTATTTATTAATAACAAATTAACAAGTGACGAGATTTGGTGAATGAAAATCTCTCATTCGCCTGTCCTCTTGTAAGCGCTGACTTTAAAGGAAACAAGGAATAATGATCTACCTAACAGCCACTGATGGGTTCATGGAGCGTATGTATTTTACGATACATTCACTAGTGTAGCTTTTAGATTTAAGTAGTCAATATTATTATTTTTACTGGCTTGGTCAGATAACTGTACCGTATAATTTCATAGAGTATACTCTAGGTGGCGGTGCCACAACCTTATATCGAAATTTAACAACAATTACACTGCAATAAAATCTACGTTTCTATGTAAAGATGTTGAAAAATCTTCGAATATGTCTTGTTCTAATAAGCTTCGATGCTTTATATATTTTTAGCTCGTTGATTTTCTAATTGATGCCTTATAATATCGTATTATGAGAAAAACAACTTTGGCCGCTATAAAGAGAACTTTAATTAAATCACATCGACCTTGTTGAAATCTTCCTCATCAACTTCGCTTTTTTACGAGGGCCACGTATTTCTGAATTTTCATCATCGTCAACTGGTGAAAGACAATTACTCACGATCAAGAAATTACGGCTTTTCGTTCAAAACGTTTCTAAATTCTGACAAAAGGTGACCCTGGCAGTAAAAAAAAATAACTCATTTCCCTTGGTCTTAAAATGCCACAGCTTGCTGTTCCTTTGTCTACACACTCAAAAATGGATATGTTTTAACACCTTTAAAGAAGTTTTAATGGGTCCAAATTTGAGACAGTTTCAAGTGTCTGAAAGCTTTTAATCACACTTATTTGAACTATGCGTTTCAAAAATAAGAAAAGAAATTGTGCAAATGAGGTGCAGTTTAGCACCTTTTTAAGTCTTATATTGCAGTAAAAGTTAGTTGTTACTATTTTGTGAGTGTTGTTCAATTCCTTACGGGGTGAGGCATAGCACCTTTGCGAGTTTAAAATAACACTTTAAGAGAGTGCCATATCACTGTTAAGAGTGTCTCATAACACCTTTAAGACAGTCTCATAACACCTTTAGCAATGTTTTAAAAAGGTACCTTACCACCTTTTGGCCAATTTCTTAGTTTTATTCAAGGGATAAAAATATTTTATTTCATGAATACCATAAATAAAATAGGGGTTAATTTTCATTTAATTGAAACAATTAAGTTTTTTCATTGATTTTTTATTGTGTGGATTGACTTTAATACTAAATCAATTAATATTATAAAAATGGTAGACCTCATTCTAGAAACAAGTTATTGAATTTGTAACCCGCAGTATTGTAATTGTCCATGTTTAATTTCAAACGGTGTTTTAAGGGTTAAACACATTTTTAACACTTCTATTTCTTTGGGTGTACGCAGAAAGGTTTGTCCCTAATTTTAACCCGGTGCCCCAAAAGTCCGGAATTGAACCCGGGACCCTCTTTCTGCGAGGCAATGGCGATAATCGCTACGCCACCCCACACAAGGGATAAGGGACGTCCAGTCACGCCCTTACAGTCCCTTGTTTAAAGGTACTGTAAAAGGGTTGGCGTAAAATTGAATTTCGTTTTGAAAATGTAATCCGACGTCAGCAGCTGATGTAAAATGCGTTAAAGAGGAATTATTTGAATCGGTTCCTCACCTCCGGCTAATTTTTCTTGTGATTGGTTGTGAGCCTCCCCTCTCCGGTGTTTCTCCAAACCCCACCCCGAGAGTCCGAGACCCGTTAGCTGCGTTTGCTAGAACCGTCGACCGTAAACTAATAGAAAAGGCGCTGTGATTGGCCCAAGTATATCACCTGCCGGATAAGACTGAATAATCCTAAAATACAAAAATACCTCAACACTATTTTCGCGGAAAGAAGGAAAGCCTTTCGTTTTGCTTACCCCCAGGGGCTGTGACGTTAATATCGACTTTTTCAAAAAAATAAAAACCAACACCTTATATTCGCCGCAAAGTAATGGGTGTTTTTACGGTGTAAAAAAACTTTCTTGGAATATATATTCTATGCCTGTTCACGAGTCGAGCTGAGCGAGCCTTTAAAAAAAAATGATCGAGCCGCGAGCCGAGCTGGTTCGGTTAACAAAATTTGTATGTATAACAAAAATTGCTACACTGTAAAAATGAGCGTGCTTTTGGCATTCAAAACTGATAGTGACCGTTCAATTTTGAACAAGCCTCTATTGACGCATTCAGATTTAACCAGAGATATTCAATTTTGAACGAGGAGTGTTTTACGCGTTCAAAACTAGCCATTAACATTCGTTTTTGAACAAACTACCGTCATATTGATTAGAACTTAACTATAGTATTCATTTTTGAATAACTTATGTATTACCATTCAAAAATTAATCTTTATCCCATTCAATTTTGAATAACCACCTTGCGCTAATGAAGCGTTCAGTTATGGTAGTTATGGCGTACTATAGGTTATATAAGTATTAAAAGAAGAGCGTTTTAGACGTTCAAATAGCAAATTTTTGGCATTCAGACGAGGATGTTTATGGCGTTCCAACGAGATTGTTTTTGACGCTCAGATGAGAGCGTTATGGGCGTTCAAACGAGTGTGATATAGGCGTTCAAACGAGAGCGTTGTGGGCGTTCACACGAGAGTGTTTTTGGGGTTTAAACGAGTGTTTTTGGCTAGAAAACAACACTATAAGAAAAACAGCGTTCAATGGGTATTCAAAAGTGAGCGCAATTGTTCATTATTGAACAGTTTGGAAATGTCAGGCGTTCAATCAGGAAAGGTGTGCAGTATCATCCAAGATCTTGGGTATCAAAACAAAACTTTCAATAATAATCCAATAATATCTCAACAATTTACTGTGACTTGCTTATTTACCATGAATTAAATATATATTTGTCTGTATAAACATCATTAAATAATAATATCAAAGTAAAGGTTACGGATTATGGTGTATTTCACCAATCCCTTATATTTACATAGGCCTTCAAATCGGTTGATAACGTAAAACATACTCCTTTATAATTGAGGGGAACTTGATAATGAACACGTCCCTTAAAAGTGGAGTCTCTCTTCATATAATTGAATTATTATTCAACACAACGATTAATGTATATGTGTTTCAAGTCCACCCGCCCTGAGAAGATGTACTAGCTTTAAACACATTAGATTTCTTCCTTATCAGTGCCTACATTTAATATAGTTTGGCCTACCATAAGGAATTCAATAATGAAATTTGAAATCGAACTTCTCTATTCAAAATTGAACGCTACAACTGTTAAGTTTCGATGCTTCATCAAACGCTTGTCCACCATGTATTGTTAAATGGTGAACTGCTCAATTTTGAACGTAAGCAATTGAATACGAACGCTCGATCAAACTCTCCGATGTTGCTCAATAATGATTGCAAAAACATACAATATTAAACGTTTAATTTTCAATTTAAACTTGAACGGTTTCGTGCTGAAATTTACACTATATACTAACCTTTTACGCACCGTTCAAATTTGAATGCGTGAGCGTTTAATTTTGAACAATAGTGTTCTGTTCAAATTTGAACGCAAAGAAACTACTCAAATTTGAACGTTAAAGCGTACCACCACAGTGTTGGGGCTACGCACGCCTAAGCATTCAAAGATGAATCTCACTTTTTTACAGTGTACTACCAATGTAAGACTTGAGAACGACTAGAAATGCTATTCCATGTTTAGGAATGTGTGGTTCAGTAAAACCCGCTCGATGAAAAGTGAAGAAATCGTTATATGCCCACGGTGTTTTTAGAGGCGAGAGAAAGCAAATTTTCCCACGCTTTATTTCATGTAAAAATACAACGGAACGCTATTGGTGGAGAGAACCAGAACAAAAAGGAAAGCACTATTTCAGTGACTAAGCTCGCGAGTCGTAGTAGCTCGATGCCTATCGACTCGGCTCGACCTTGAAAAAGCTCGCCCGTTAATTATTCGAGCCGCCAAAGTGTCGGCTCGGCTCGAACTCGGCTCACTCGTCACGAGCTCGTGAACAGTCCTAGATATTCTCACCTTAAGAAAACGGATAATTCTTGAATTACACATTCTATTCTGGTACATTCTGACACTGCAAACAATGACTGACATCTCGGGAGCCCCTCAGTTTATTGAATTTTTTTGTGATATTTAATTTCCATCATGGATTGCATTTAGTCAGTCGTCACAACCGATAATTTAGTTATAGATTTAAAGCAGTTCAGGAACACTCATTTTAAGTGTCCAGTGGGCATGTCACTAGCGTTCGCTAATTTAATCTGACGATGACTTAATAAAATTAAATGATCCTTAACTTCAAACTTGTACATCATAACACGTACAGGCATTAAAAACTGTCTCTAAGAAGAAATGTGACGCGTGCCACGGCTAGCGCCACAACTGCTTTATTGTGCCCTGTGAAATGTTAAATTTAAAAACAAATTTAAGACTCAGACAAGTTTAGTTCAAATATAGTTAGGATTAACCATCTGAGTTTCGCCACAATTATATTTATTCCTAAATAAAATGAGCAATGTTTTAGGCATATGATAACAGTACTCACCAATAATACATTTTCTCACTATCCATAATTATAAAATATTAATAAATGTTTCACCAAGAAGAGATATACCTATAAGAAGCTTTAAATTCAGCTCCGGTGCTAGCGTGATAGTCGACAATGCCCCTTCATGGGTGGGGAGGAGGGTGGAAACGGAGGCGGGACTTATCTATGTTTTCCACCATCTATCTCTTTCACCTCTTCGTTAAGCCTTGATTCTGGTTTTTGGAACTCACGATTCACAAAATCATTAGTACACTTGAATAGATTTAGAAATAATTATAGCGCGCTTTGCACGTAGGGACACGAATTTAGAAGTTGGGTTCAAAATTTTTAACAAACTAGTTAATGCCAATAAAAGCAACTCGAGTACCGTTTCAACACCGCGGGCAGCCGCCATTTTCTGTTTACGTTGCTCAAGATTTTTTATCTTGTCGTAATACGTCATTCGCGTCTGTATGCCCTACCTCCACGGAATCCAATGTGAAAGCCCAGAGCAATGACGGACATAAAAGGGGTGGGTCTTACTTGTCCACTGACACCGGCGTGAGAGTAGAAACCTAAAATCTGTCCGTTTTATGGCTTCTTATAGGTATATCTCTTCTTGGTTTAGCCCAAATAAAATTTTTGAAACACCTATGAATTCACCTATAAATATTGACTTAGATACCCGAATTAAGAAATTTTGATATATATTTGTAAATAAAAAGGACATTTGGCTAGCGTTCGTAGTGTTTCACACATATGTTAGCAATTAAACTATTAAATGACTATATAGCATTTTTAAACCAATTTGATAAATAATTTTTAAAACGTCTTAAAATTAAAAAAATGTATGCATTAAACAATATTGTTGTATATGAAACTGAATATGTTAAGAAAGGTTAAGATTTTTCTTTAAGGAGGATTGTAGATTATAGATAAAATTAGTATTCCTCCTGTATATGCTGTAGTATCGATATTTTGAAGTTACGGCAACTTTTGCTGGTGATGTTAATATGACCTCAAAATTTGTCAGAGAATCAAATACTTGTCATCCTAATAATCTTAACATAGGAGAATTGTTGTATAAGTCTTGCATGAAGTTTAGAGTTAAAGAGTTTGTTATGTCGATAAGAGTCGACAGTTACTAAAGAGTTTGTTTTGACCATAAGGGAATTGCCAAATGAAAGTTTCTAAACAAAATGTTGTCATAAGCACCTTCCAAAAAGCCCATTTCAAATTTGTTTCTCATTTCCAAAAATTAAAATATTTTATCTAAAAAAGTAAAAATTCTATAAACATTGGAATGGGGTTTAGGTTCATTCATTCGTCTAAACATTTCTGAATTGCTTCATTCAGATTAGTTTACAGAATTTCTAAAATATAAAATCAGATCGAAATATGCTGAAAATAAGTGTGAGGTTTAAATTAATGTGCATTATTGCATGAATGTTTTTAAGATTTAAGCCTAATTCACGCGTAAAAAATATTCATGTTTTTTCTGTTTGTATTCATTTGTTTTATATTTTTTGTAAAGTTTGTATTATTAATGTTCCTTGGAAAAACAGTATAGATAGCTTTAGTCGGGTATTGTGTATGAGAAAAATAAGTTTAACTGCTTTAAATAGAATCTTTGACGGATGGGATCGGTTCGCTTGAAAAACAAAGTAATAAAACTAGTTTGTTTGGATAGGACAGTTCAAAGATTCAGGGTATCATATGACTGGCCTGTGCACTGGTAAAACGTTAAAGTTAAGAAAAATAAAAGAGAAAATGAGGGGACAGAATAATAAGGGTAAAGGCCGATGCTCTGGCCATAAATGCAATTTGGTAAAAACAAAACTGAACATTGAACATGGGAGTGGAAAATATAAATGGATCTTTGAGATCTTGCAAAAAGCTAGGAGTCCTCACTTGGACATAAGAGAAAAATCAGTTGGTTATGGGCTATCAAACAAGCTAGAAGTCCTTAGATGGACTTAAGAAAATAAAAAGTTGGTTATGGGCTTGCAAAGAAGCTAGAAGCCCTTAGATGGACTTAAGAAAATAAAAAGTTGGTTATGGGCTAGCGAAGAAGCTAGAAGTCCTTAGATGGACATAAGAAAATAAAAAGTTGGTTATGGGCTAGCGAAGAAGCTAGAAGTCCTTAGATGGACTTAAGAAAATAAAAAGTTGGTTATGGGCTAGCGAAGAAGCTAGAAGTCCTTAGATGGACATAAGAAAATAAAAAGTTGGTTATGGGCTTGCAAAGAAGCTAGAAGCCCTTATTAGATGGATATAAGAAAATTGAATGTTGTTAGATTGCAACGAAGCAAGAATCTTCGGACATAATAATTAAAGAGTAGTCTTAGGACATAATTTGAAACGATTGTCTTCGGACATAATTTGTAACGGTAGTCTTCGGACATAATTTGAAACGATTGTCTTCGGACATAATTTGAAACGGTAGTCTTCGGACATAATTTGAAACGGTAGTCTTCGGACATAATAAGGAAAGAATAGAAAATAAGAATAAATATGGAGAAGGTTTAGAGACCACGAAAAGAATAATGCAAAAGGAAAGTTGAAGTAAAGGAACAGTTTGAAATAAAAGATATTGAGTTGAATGAAATAAATAAAGCGTTGATTCGTCTAAAGCAAAACTGAGTGACTTTATTATTGATTGGAGTGATTTTTATAAGTTACGCGACGAACGGGGACTTATGGTTTCGATTTTTCAGTCGGTCGGAACACTTACAAAAATTTTAGCCTTTTCATTGAAAAATCCAAAATAAAAAGAAGAAAGTGTTTGATAAAAAGTATCGATAAGACTGAGGTTATCACTTGACTGAAGGTTCAGGTATTAATTTTTCATTTTAATTGAAACTTAAAGGCATGCTTAAGAAAAAAACCACGTTCCATTACCGTTTTCCGTTGAAATAACTTATTTTTCTGGCAATAAATTTCAAAAATTTATTTATCTCGGCGTTTCGACCACAATTCCATTCCCCGAATATATTTTATCATTAGATTAATTACTTTTGAAAGAGTACGTGTATGACATTTCATTTTAAAAGGTGCCTAAAAACGTTACATGCTCAATCGTGCCCCGCACGGTTCTCAGTGGAACATTTTGATTATTCTAAAACCAATGGCAGCAAATTCAATAGACACAGTAAGATTTTTACTCGTGGTTATGCAATATGATGTAATATCAAGTGTACTTAGTCAAAAGTTATACTGTTCTTTCTCATAGTTCAGGGCACGAACAGTGTTACTCCCCTTAGTCTTAAAAATAGAAGGTAGTTCTCATAGAATCGGACTACGTAGCAGCATTTAGCAATAGCCTTCGGTAGAGGCGTTACAAGGTACACTGGGAGAGTTCAGTGCCGCAGGTCGCACATGATGATATTGCAACTTCAGTTTACATCAATTATCCCTGGTCGTACTAGTACTGGGTTAAGCTCTAGTTTGTTCAGGACTTGTTAGTCTCGAAAGGATTATATAATGAATCCGGGTGTGGATCATTTGTAACTGGTTTTGGTCATGGCTAAACAAACCGCTATAGGAAGCTAACATCTGGCTACGCGGAAGATATAGCCTGACGTCACGCAGCGCCCCTGGTATTTTTGCGCGTAGAATACTGTTTACAACCAATAGGGGGGATGACACCCCAGTAAGAGATAGAAGGGTTTGACGTTTCAGGGTCAGAACTGTTAGCTCCCTATTAAAGTTTTTATTGTTTTAAAGCTTAGTTTGACACGTTATCTCTCGAAAGTAATTAATGTGATCATAAAATGTTTTCGAGGAATGGAATTGTGGTCGAAAAGCCGAGATAAGTTATTTTAAAGGAAAACGGTAATGGAACGTTGTTTCTTCTTAAGTATGCCATTAAGTTTCAATGAATAAGAAAAATTAATATCTGAACCTTCAATCAAGTGATAAACTCAGTCTTATCGATACTTTTTTAAGACTTGGTTCTAGCATGAGTTAATAATATGTTAGCTCCCTATAAGTTACTCAGGTAATTCATTTTTATACTCCAGCGTTTTCTCCCGCGCCACCGGCTTCCCAATTATATGCGACGCTCTGCGGCCGACACGTGAACGAAAATCTTATTTACTCTTCTTTCCGGTTTTTCCTTGGAAGCGCGTGTAGTGGAAGCTAGCCAATGATATCGGAGCTATTTAAGCAGCCGAATATTTCGCCCAGTAGCCTCGGTTAATAAAGCAGTTAAGTGGATTGGATTTAGCTTAGTTGTATAATTTTCTGGTTTCCAGTCACAATAACAACTCTTATCTTTAGCATTCTTGATCAATATCGGTAAATTGCATTGAGTTCCTGCATTTTTTTGTCTCAGTACTGACACAAACGCCATGATTTAATGTTAAATTGTTAAAACATAAACATTCACGACTAAAACACTCCCTTGGTGAAAAAGCAGCCGACGACTCGAGGTCGAGGAGCCGTACGAGCGGGATTTTTTTTTCGACAAGAGAGAGCGCAACATTCGGATTTTTTTCCCGCGCGGGCGAAATGGGAAGAAATCGCTGGATACATTACGCCTATGGAGCCTGAATAACTTATAGGGAGCTAACATATTATTCACTCATGGTTCTAGTCAAGACATTTTTTATTAAATATATCTGCTACTTCAATCTTAATTGTTTATTAATTTATTTTTATGTTAACTAGGCGCTGAATTTTACCCATTATTTCATCGCGTATTCCCCTATAAAATATAATCAGCGATATTATTTAATTTCAGATGGAGGCTCACCAGAAATTAGTAAAAACTGTCTTTGTAGACAAAGACGTAAAAAAGTAAGAGATAAGTGTAGAAAATTAATTGCCTGAAGTAACAGATACTGAATTTTCACTTTGAACACATGATTATAAAACATCAATTATTTGAAAAAATTCTTATCTTAGTTTTTTTCACCAAAATTACTTTAGTAAAAATATTTTAACATGACACATATATCATTTTAAAATAATACGCGTTTTCCATTTATTTTCTCTCAAATATTTACAATCAGGTTGAGCCCTATAAGGAGAATAAAATGGAAAGAAAAACGTTAATAGCTGATAAAGTAAAAACCTTTATCAAAACAAGAAGTGTTCGTTAATTTCAAAGTTTTCCAAGTTTCAAAAATTGACGTAATGTATAGCTCTCACGATCAATCTACAGATCTTTTCGACACTAATATCAACATCACAATAAAACTGCCTATGTTACTTTCCGCTTCGCAATATTTCTCATTTAAAAATATAAAAATTAAACTCGTAAATCTCAATTTTTTCAGATATGCAAGTATTTGAACCTTCTTAAAGACCATGTCAGTCTCTTCTCCCTGGTAAAACGTAGTATCAAGCTAGTATCCTTTAAAAAATTCTTGAAGCCTTTTTCTAGAGCTAATATTGGGAGCAAAATACAAGGGTAAATAATGTTAAAAAAGTTTCCCCACATGAAATTTTGGGGAAAAAAAACTAAGATAAGAATTTTTTCAAATAATTGATGTTTTATAATCATGTGATCAAAAGTGAAAATTTAATATCTGTTACTTCAGGCATTTAATTTTCTACACTTATCTCTTACTTTTTCCCGTCGTTGTCTACAAAGACAGTTTTTATTAATATCTGTTACTTCAGTCTTAATATTAATTAAAATAGTTTAGAAACCGTAGGAGAGCAAACGTTTTAGGGCGTTGCACTTTCATTAGTTAAAGCTTTTGAACTGACCAAGCATCTATTACATAACTTCAAACCTCACTGCTTGACTTGACAATCAACGTCCAGTCAAACTAAAATTGCTTTCCCGTCATTTTCACATGGAAATCACAGAGCAAGCGGTAGTTATACCACAAAAAGATTAAGTAGACCTCAGCATTCCATAGATCTGAGCACCAACAGATGCCAAAGAATTGTGCACCAACACAAGTCATATGCTTATCAGCAGTCTAGCTTAATTACCCGCCATCGGTAATCTAGCTTAATTACCCGCCATCGGTAATCTAGCTTAATTACCCGCCATCGGTAATCTAGCTTAATTACCCGCCATCGGTAATCTAGCTTAATTACCCGCCATCGGTAATCTAGTTTAATTACCCGCCATCGGTAATCTAGCTTAATTACCCGCCATCGGTAATCTAGCTTAATTACCCGCCATCGGTAATCTAGCTTAATTACCCGCCATCGGTAATCTAGCTTAATTACCCGCCATCGGTAATCTAGCTTAATTACCCGCCATCGGTAATCTAGCTTAATTACCCGCCATCGGTAATCTAGCTTAATTACCCGCCACCGGTAATCTAGCTTAATTACCCGCCATCGGTAATCTAGCTTAATTACCCGCCACCGGTAATCTAGCTTAATTACCGCCATCGGTAATCTAGCTTAATTACCCGCCATCGGTAATCTAGCTTAATTACCCGCCATCGGTAATCTAGCTTAATTACCCGCCATCGGTAATCTAGCTTAATTACCCGCCACCGGTAATCTAGCTTAATTACCCGCCATCGGTAATCTAGCTTAATTACCCGCCACCGGTAATGTAGCTAAACTACCCGCCACCGGTAATCTAGCTTAACTACCCGCCACCGGTAATCTAGCTTAACTACCCGCCACCGGTAATCTAGCTTAATTACCCGCCACCGGTAATCTAGCTTAATTACCCGCCACCGGTAATCTAGCTTAATTACCCGCCATCGGTAATCTAGCTTAATTACCCACCACGGGTAATCTAGCTTAATTATCTGTATTCGTTAATCTAGCTTAATTACCTGTAATCGTTAATCTAGCTTAATTACCTGTAATCGTTAATCTAGCTTAATTACCTGTAATCGTTAATCTAGCTTAATTACCTGTAATCGTTAATCTAGCTTAATTACCTGTAATCGTTAATCTAGCTTAATTACCTGTAATCGTTAATCTAGCTTAATTACCTGTAATCGTTAATCTAGCTTAATTACCTGTAATCGTTAATCTAGCTTAATTACCTGTAATCGTTAATCTAGCTTAATTACCTGTAATCGTTAATCTAGCTTAATTACCTGTAATCGTTAATCTAGCTTAATTACCTGTAATCGTTAATCTAGCTTAATTACCTGTAATCGGTAATCTAGCTTAATTACCCGCCATCGGTAATCTAGCTTAATTACCCGCCACCGGTAATCTAGCTTAATTACCCGCCACCGGTAATCTAGCTTAATTACCCGCCACCGGTAATCTAGCTTAATTACCCGCCACCGGTAATCTAGCTTAACTACCCGCCACCGGTAATCTAGCTTAACTACCCGCCACCGGTAATCTAGCTTAATTACCCGCCACCGGTAATCTAGCTTAACTACCCGCCACCGGTAATCTAGCTTAACTACCCGCCACCGGTAATCTAGCTTAACTACCCGCCAACGGTAATCTAGCTTAATTACCCACCACGGGTAATCTAGCTTAATTATCTGTATTCGTTAATCTAGCTTAATTACCTGTAATCGTTAATCTAGCTTAATAACCTGTAATCGTTAATCTAGCTTAATTACCTGTAATCGTTAATCTAGCTTAATTACCTGTAATAGTTAATCTAGCTTAATTACCTGTAATAGTTAATCTAGCTTAATTACCTGTAATAGTTAATCTAGCTTAATTACCTGTAATAGTTAATCTAGCTTAATTACCTGTAATAGTTAATCTAGCTTAATTACCTGTAATAGTTAATCTAGCTTAATTACCTGTAATAGTTAATCTAGCTTAATTACCTGTAATAGTTAATCTAGCTTAATTACCTGTAATAGTTAATCTAGCTTAATTACCTGTAATCGTTAATCTAGCTTAATTACCTGTAATCGTTAATCTAGCTTAATTACCTGTAATCGTTAATCTAGCTTAATTACCTGTAATCGTTAATCTAGCTTAATTACCTGTAATCGTTAATCTAGCTTAATTACCTGTAATCGTTCATCTAGCTTAATTACCTGTAATCGTTAATCTAGCTTAATTACCTGTAATCGTTAATCTAGCTTAATTACCTGTAATCGTTAATCTAGCTTAATTACCTGTAATCGTTAATCTAGCTTAATTACCTGTAATCGTTAATCTAGCTTAATTACCTGTAATCGTTAATCTAGCTTAATTACCTGTAATCGTTAATCTAGCTTAATTACCTGTAATCGTTACTCTAGCTTAATTACCTGTAATCGTTACTCTAGCTTAATTACCTGTAATCGTTACTCTAGCTTAATTACCTTTAATCGTTAGTCTAGCTTAATTACCTGTAATCGTTACTCTAGCTTAATTACCTGTAATCGTTAGTCTAGCTTAATTACCTGTAATCGTTAATCTAGCTTAATTACCTGTAATCGTTAATCTAGCTTAATTACCTGTAATCGTTAATCTAGCTTAATTACCTGTAATCGTTAATCTAGCTTAATTACCTGTAATCGTTAATCTAGCTTAATTACCTGTAATCGTTAATCTAGCTTAATTACCTGTAATCGTTAATCTAGCTTAATTACCTGTAATCGTTAATCTAGCTTAATTACCTGTAATCGTTAATCTAGCTTAATTACCTGTAATCGTTAATCTAGCTTAATTACCTGTAATCGTTAATCTAGCTTAATTACCTGTAATCGTTAATCTAGCTTAATTACCTGTAATCGTTAATCTAGCTTAATTACCTGTAATCGTTAATCTAGCTTAATTACCTGTAATCGTTAGTCTAGCTTAATTACCTAAAATCGTTTAGTTTTTGCAACGAAAGAGAGTAAAATTAGATTAAAGTCCGCGGTAAAACAGCGTATGTGCAATTTTGGCTTTCTCCTCGGCTTTATCCACGGTAAAACGCCGTAAGTCCAACAGTATGACAAATAGGGTGCAACAACGTAAGTCAAAGCATGATTAAAAAACATGAAATTTAGCACTTAAACGTAATTTTTCTCAAAAACCTTAAAAATGGTCCTAGAAAAAGGTTTAGGGTCAAGGGAAAGTTCTCCCATGGGTCTCGGGAAATAGGCTTTCACGGCCGATGGGAAAAACATAGGCTTACGAAAACAATTCCATTGAAAACGTCGGATGTTTCTCTTCAAATTAAACACTTTAAACGCCAGGTTAGGCCCAAAAATTATTGAGAAAACTCGAATTGAAAATATGTCCTCATTTGCCTAAAATGGAACACCCCGAAACACGGAAATTTACTCTATCTTTTTACATCCATAACTAATGTTTTACAATTTAAAGGACAACAAAAAGACTTTAGAAGATGCATCGATTCATTACCTGTCTAATAATGTTGGTCCCGTAAGCGTAGATTAAAATGCAGAAAACATACGGGAATTATTAGCCCAGTATCCAGATTTAGTCATAAACGTGATGCCAATTTTAGTTGAATTAGCATTTTGGCCGAGTGATATTTGGTTTAACTATTCTTCCAAACACGGTATCATGACTCACTCGATGTAAAATGTAGATTCGACCACGTTTTCGCCACAAAAACATAACAGTTTAGGTTACTTTGATCTAACTTAGTAAATATTTCATTTGAAATACCGTACATAAGCGTTAGAGTGCATTTAATTTACAATGTTTAACCCTAATGAACTTACAGCGCGCCAATTTTTGAAGCTTTAAGCAGACGACACTCAGTGCCCTTTAAAATATATGGACAGGTATAAAATGGCAAGCGTTGGTCGCTAGATGGTCGTAGCATCGCCAACAAATGATATTTGCTTATTATTAGTTGCAAAAACTCAGATATTTTCGTATTTAAATTAGGGTGTTCCAAATTAGGACGGGGTGTTCCAATTTAGGACGGGGGCGTTCCAATTTAGGACGGACCGTTCCAAGTTAGGGCTGAAATCGACCTTTTTTAAAACCCATTTTGCAGGAAAAGTACGCGTCTTAGCAATCTGAAAATGGGTGCAATCGATCGGCAATAGTTCAAACTTATTGTATTGGTCTGCTTTTTAACTTCAGTAACTTATTTGGTACTGAAAAATCTGACTTTCCAAAGAGTTCGTGAAAGTGTTCCAAGATAGGGCTACTGACCATATATTTTGATATAAAACCGTTCCCAAACGTAACAAACGAATATTTCATTTCAAAACGGTTGCGACAAAATGGGTAAAATGGAGAAAAACTCCCATGTTATTTCTATGGGAAAATTTGAACGTTTTCACAAAAAACACTGACTAATTTTATTGAAATGAAAACCACCCTTAGCAACTTTATTTTTTATAAAATTAACTAATGGGTGGATCTTTTTGAAATTTTAAACACAGATTGAGGGCCCGAATTGTAGTTCTGTGGAATATTTTCGAAACAGTTAATACGATACAAAAAAAGTTACATCCAAACAAAAAACCCTCCTTATACATTAAAGTCAGTATGAAGTCTTATCTAAGAGAGCTATCGCTCTCCTAGAATACAAAATTGTACCGCCTAGCCTAGCGTTTCTTTTATCCCTTTTAGAATGTTTCAGGACTGAAGCCGCCTCTATCTCACGAGAGAGAGAGGGATTTGGGGTTGCTTAAGTAAAATTCGTTCCCCCCCCCCAGTGCCTGCCTATACGAAACGTAAAACTCTCCTTTATTCTACTGGATGATTTTTTTTCGTCTCGACCGCTTGGTGGCTGCACCGCGACAGAAATTTCAAAATTTTCTCTCTTCGGATCTTAGCGCTATACGAGTTCTGACGTCACAGTAGCCTGCAGAAGATGCCCAGTTGCAACCCGTATTTGTGTACTTAGAGGCATTATAAACTTATGTTAGTACGTTTAGCTTTGGTTATTTGGGGAGTTGAAAAAAATCAGGAAAACTAAATTTCCTTATGCGGCATCATAAATATTTTATGATATAATATCAATATTATTGATTGATATTTTTGAGGGAAGGTTCTTGATTTTGCAATCTTTCCATCTCGGGCGACCGCCCACGCATCTGATCTTCATCCCTAACAGACGTTTAACGCCAAGAAAGTAAGAAAGATCACCATCCCTGTACGTTTAGAGGATATCTGCAGCTTAATCCAGCCATTTCGGATTTCAGTGGGGAGTATAATATTAGAGAGTTTAAGAAATTGAGTGTCTAGGAAAATTCAAGCGCCATTTCAAAAGATGCAAGCATTTTTGAGGTCTTTTCTTTTGTTAGTAATGCCAAATTTCATGATCAAATATTTTCGGCAAATAAAATACAGTTGGTGAAAAAAAAAACCAAAATAAGTAATTAATTTGAAATAATTTATATTTTATAATGTATTCAAAATATTTTGAAAAAAATTTAAAATATCAGAACTTTAGCCAATCTATTTTCTCTTTTTCAAGTCTTTATCAATTCTACAGAGCAGGTAGGCCCTACCGCATAAGATCCAATGATTCAATATGAAATATTGCAATAAAATCTTATTTTCTATTACCAACTTTTTCTTGGTGGACGATTAAGGTGCTCAAGGTCTAGGCAGACGCAGACGTAGTTTAGTTTCTTAAGGTCTCTAGTGCGTGCGTGTTGGGCTTTCGGGGATAGCCATAAATCTTACCTCAGGTCGGTGTCGGGGTCGAACTGCTGCTTATCTTTAAACCAAGCAATGGCGATGGGCTTATCTCCGAGCGACTCCCACTTGAGCTGAGCGTTTTGCCCTTTCCTCACGCTTTCCGTCTTGTATTTGCTTTCAAAATGCGCCGCCACTGTCAACACAACCCCCAAACAAAATAAAGACCACTTTTAGTTACAATACGCTTTATCTAGAAGAATAACTTTATTTTAGACGAAACTTTGCGTATGTGACAGTACCGTCGCTAGGGTTTGAAATTTTTTTTGGGGGGGGGGGGGGGCTTAAACTGGGCAAACTATTTGAAAGTTGTTATAAGAAATTAATAACAAAAGTTTTCATAATTGGTTCATAGGAACATATATAACTGTACCACTGATTACTGAAACTTCGCCAATGAAACCGCAGAAATATTTTGTGGGAAAATTAAAGAAATACAGATCAATAAGTTTAATTTATTTTGTGTCTTTTAGACCTTACATGGGCCAAATACCACAAATGTTTCGGTAACATTACGCGCCTATTTTATCAATCAAAAGCCTGTAAAATCATCTTGGTTCCACTGATGATAAACTGTGCTTTGACTGGTAGGCGCTAAAAATGAACATAAATAAGAATTATGGTCAAATTTTGAAAGTACATCTCAATTCATAAATAAAATTATCTACTTGACGTTTGCAGGCATAGATATAATTTTAGAAGCAGGAATGGAGAACGGTTAGTATTTATTTCAGTCCGACTCATTGCCCAGTATATAGCCCCTCCCTCCAACACGTAACGAAAAGTTTAAATTATCTTATTGGCTCACTTAAACTACGTTTTGATGACGTTGTTGCCGGGGACGGCGAAAAACACATAATTCCTTTTTACCTCTGTCACTATGACCCGTCTCTTCTTTCATACTCCTTCGTCCCGTGGAACGGGGTCTGGGACTTTGACGCGCGCCCACATTACCCTGTTCTCCATTCTTACTTCTAAAATTAAATCTATCCCTGACGTTTGCTTGGAGTTCTTATATTTTAAATCCAGAAAGTCAAGATTTTAAAGAGCAAAAAGAGCGTGGACAATTTATATCATGGCGTATATATCGTGTTATCGCGCTGACCGGTCAAAACGTAGTTGTTCTGGTTTGGACTGCTAAATTTTTAATTAAATTTCGGATATTTTGGTTTGAAAAGGGAGCGTGTTTCCAAGTTTTAGGTAAACGTTATAACGCGGGATCATCTTTGGTACTCAATATTTGCTAAAGATTTTAAGGAGTGTTTGCCTTTTCGTAAAGCTTGAAGAATTTCCTTATAAAATATTCAACGTAACCCTCAAAGGACAGCGTTTCGCCATAAGTAACGTAACAAGAATAAGTATCAAATTAATTCAAAATTATTTTCACCGACCAAACTTGCTCATTTTTATTTTCCAATGAAAACTAGTTCTGTTAGTAGCTACCCCTTTGGAGTGAGGAAGATCCAACAGATATAAACAACTTCCAAGGAATAATATGTTAGGCTTTTAGAGTTGCCAAATGGCAACAGTCCAGGCCTATCTACAGCAAACCATACTTATTGTTATTTCATTACTTATGGTTTCAGGATTGCTTGCTTTAAATATTAAGTCGATATAAAGCATTAATTCCGCATTTTCCTACGGCAAAATTTTAAAAGGCAAACAAGTCAGATCTTGTTGCCAAAGAAACTCTACAGGGCCGGTAGGCCCTTGTAGATATGACTTGATACTCTTTTGTAACGTTAAAGCAAAATTCACATGCTTTTACCAATTTTCCTATGGAGATTAACATGGGGTTTTTCGTGATATTTAACCACCTCTAACTGAAAAACTAGAGCGAAGTTACTTTTCGGAATACTCTTAATTTAACAATTATGTATTCAGGTTGTGCGATCGGCTAGTCTAATCAGAAAAAATTAAGTCTAAGTATGTTAATTTTAGTTAATTACGGAAGTACGGCTCTTGAGTTAAACGTCAGGTTAACCTGTTAGCGCGCTGATACCCATTTCTTCAATTTTCTACCAGATTGAGAACAAGGGAGGGCCTAGCTTTGTGCCTGATAACAAGTTAAGTTGACATTTTCAGTTTGCTTCATTCTGTGCTATAGCGCGAGCAGCCTGCGTCCGCGAGTCGCGTGATCCAGGGGCTATGATCTTAAGAAGATACAGGCTCCATGGTTGAACTTGTTTTTGAGCAGTCGACGCTTGTTTAATATTTTGTCGAGCTTGAAGAACATTATTTGGATTTTCTAACTAACTATAACACCCTTAGAAACAAATACGTCGTTATAAGGTCGAATTTTCGTCTAGAAAAGTAATTCAGGTAAATAACTACAGTTAATAGAGGTTTTTATATCATTTAAACTTAAAGTAAGCTTTTCGACGTTCTTTACGGCCAAGGCTTAAGTTGTATTTTAGTTTGTCTATGTAATAAGTGTTAATAGTGTCTTTCCTATTAAAGATTATAAGAAAGCTAATTTCCAGCTCTGTGCCTCTGTTTTGGAATTACAAAATACGCAGTCTGATTCGATTCATGCTACAATGTGTTTTCCCTACAGCAGTTAATATAGTGGTGTTTACCAGGGTTGGCCAAATTACATGAACCTTAAATTACAAATTACAAATTACAATTACAAATGAAAAGTTTCATAAATTACAAATTATAAATTACAGTTATAAATTCGGAATCATTCAATTACAAATTATAAATTACAATTACAAATTCGGAATCATTCAATTATAAATTACAATTACCGATTCCGAATCATTCATTTACAAATTATAAATTACAATTACAAAGTGTTATACTTTAGAAATGCACTGTAAAAAAGTGAGATTCATCTTTGAATGCTTAGGCGTGCGTAGCCCCAACACTGTGGTGGTACGCTTTAACGTTCAAATTTGAGTAGTTTCTTTGCGTTCAAATTTGAACAGAACACTATTGTTCAAAATTAAACGCTCACGCATTCAAATTTGAACGGTGCGTAAAAGGTTAGTATATAGTGTAAATTTCAGCACGAAACCGTTCAAGTTTAAATTGAAAATTAAACGTTTAATATTGTATGTTTTTGCAATCATTATTGAGCAACATCGGAGAGTTTGATCGAGCGTTCGTATTCAATTGCTTACGTTCAAAATTGAGCAGTTCACCATTTAACAATACATGGTGGACAAGCGTTTGATGAAGCATCGAAACTTAACAGTTGTAGCGTTCAATTTTGAATAGAGAAGTTCGATTTCAAATTTCATTATTGAATTCCTTATGGTAGGCCAAACTATATTAAATGTAGGCACTGATAAGGAAGAAATCTAATGTGTTTAAAGCTAGTACATCTTCTCAGGGCGGGTGGACTTGAAACACATATACATTAATCGTTGTGTTGAATAATAATTCAATTATATGAAGAGAGACTCCACTTTTAAGGGACGTGTTCATTATCAAGTTCCCCTCAATTATAAAGGAGTATGTTTTACGTTATCATCCGATTTGAAGGCCTATGTAAATATAAGGGATTGGTGAAATACACCATAATCCGTAACCTTTACTTTGATATTATTATTTAATGATGTTTATACAGACAAATATATATTTAATTCATGGTAAATAAGCAAGTCACAGTAAATTGTTGAGATATTATTGGATTATTATTGAAAGTTTTGTTTTGATACCCAAGATCTTGGATGATACTGCACACCTTTCCTGATTGAACGCCTGACATTTCCAAACTGTTCAATAATGAACAATTGCGCTCACTTTTGAATACCCATTGAACGCTGTTTTTCTTATAGTGTTGTTTTCTAGCCAAAAACACTCGTTTAAACCCCAAAAACACTCTCGTGTGAACGCCCATAACGCTCTCGTTTGAACGCCTATATCACACTCGTTTGAACGCCCATAACGCTCTCATCTGAGCGTCAAAAACAATCTCGTTGGAACGCCATAAACATCCTCGTCTGAATGCCAAAAATTTGCTATTTGAACGTCTAAAACGCTCTTCTTTTAATACTTATATAACCTATAGTACGCCATAACTACCATAACTGAACGCTTCATTAGCGCAAGGTGGTTATTCAAAATTGAATGGGATAAAGATTAATTTTTGAATGGTAATACATAAGTTATTCAAAAATGAATACTATAGTTAAGTTCTAATCAATATGACGGTAGTTTGTTCAAAAACGAATGTTAATGGCTAGTTTTGAACGCGTAAAACACTCCTCGTTCAAAATTGAATATCTCTGGTTAAATCTGAATGCGTCAATAGAGGCTTGTTCAAAATTGAACGGTCGCTACCATTTTTGAATGCCAAAAGCACGCTCATTTTTTACAGTGTGATTGCTTAACATGGGGAAAATTATGTAGCGTAGTGATTTTAGATCGTAGGAATGGATTGTCTACCATTGGGTCGAATCCCATTGGATCGACTGTCTTGTTCGACCGAATCCCATTAGACCGCATACCGCAATTTGGGCGGTTTTCCAATCATGAATTTTCCTTTCATTCCTTTTTTTTTCAATTGATTTTCTAATTAAACTTCTTGATATTGCAGCAAATAATATTTATGTTCACCAATAACATTCTTCAATAAATTTTAGTAGTTAATTTTCATTGTTGGAAATTGTCTAACCTAACCTAACCTAACCAAACCAAACCTAACCTAACCAAACCAAACCTAACCTAACATAACATAACATAACAGTAATGTTTTGGAAAAGGCAAATTATTTGAGAACTCAATGAAGCTAAACATCAATATTTTGGAAAAGGCGTAACATTGTTAAATGAATTATAAAATATTACTACACTGTAAAAAATGAGCGTGCTTTTGGCATTCAAAAATGGTAGCGACCGTTCAATTTTGAACAAGCCTCTATTGACGCATTCAGATTTAACCAGAGATATTCAATTTTGAACGAGGAGTGTTTTACGCGTTCAAAACTAGCCATTAACATTCGTTTTTGAACAAACTACCGTCATATTGATTAGAACTTAACTATAGTATTCATTTTTGAATAACTTATGTATTACCATTCAAAAATTAATCTTTATCCCATTCAATTTTGAATAACCACCTTGCGCTAATGAAGCGTTCAGTTATGGTAGTTATGGCGTACTATAGGTTATATAAGTATTAAAAGAAGAGCGTTTTAGACGTTCAAATAGCAAATTTTTGGCATTCAGACGAGGATGTTTATGGCGTTCCAACGAGATTGTTTTTGACGCTCAGATGAGAGCGTTATGGGCGTTCAAACGAGTGTGATATAGGCGTTCAAACGAGAGCGTTGTGGGCGTTCACACGAGAGTGTTTTTGGGGTTTAAACGAGTGTTTTTGGCTAGAAAACAACACTATAAGAAAAACAGCGTTCAATGGGTATTCAAAAGTGAGCGCAATTGTTCATTATTGAACAGTTTGGAAATGTCAGGCGTTCAATCAGGAAAGGTGTGCAGTATCATCCAAGATCTTGGGTATCAAAACAAAACTTTCAATAATAATCCAATAATATCTCAACAATTTACTGGGACTTGCTTATTTACCATGAATTAAATATGTATTTGTCTGTATAAACATCATTAAATAATAATATCAAAGTAAAGGTTACGGATTATGGTGTATTTCACCAATCCCTTATATTTACATAGGCCTTCAAATCGGTTGATAACGTAAAACATACTCCTTTATAATTGAGGGGAACTTGATAATGAACACGTCCCTTAAAAGTGGAGTCTCTCTTCATATAATTGAATTATTATTCAACACAACGATTAATGTATATGTGTTTCAAGTCCACCCGCCCTGAGAAGATGTACTAGCTTTAAACACATTAGCTTTCTTCCTTATCAGTGCCTACATTTAATATAGTTTGGCCTACCATAAGGAATTCAATAATGAAATTTGAAATCGAACTTCTCTATTCAAAATTGAACGCTACAACTGTTAAGTTTCGATGCTTCATCAAACGCTTGTCCACCATGTATTGTTAAATGGTGAACTGCTCAATTTTGAACGTAAGCAATTGAATACGAACGCTCGATCAAACTCTCCGATGTTGCTCAATAATGATTGCAAAAACATACAATATTAAACGTTTAATTTTCAATTTAAACTTGAACGGTTTCGTGCTGAAATTTACACTATATACTAACCTTTTACGCACCGTTCAAATTTGAATGCGTGAGCGTTTAATTTTGAACAATAGTGTTCTGTTCAAATTTGAACGCAAAGAAACTACTCAAATTTGAACGTTAAAGCGTACCACCACAGTGTTGGGGCTACGCACGCCTAAGCATTCAAAGATGAATCTCACTTTTTTACAGTGTAACCTAACCTAACATAACAGTAATGTTTCGGAAAAGGCAAATTATTTAAGAAGTCAATGAAGCTAAACATTAATATTTTGGAAAAGGAAAATTATTTAAGAAGTCAATGAAGCTAAACATTAATATTTTGGAAAAGGCAAATTATTTAAGAAGTCAATGAAGCTAAACATTAATATTTTGGAAAAGGCAAATTATTTAAGAAGTCAATGAAGCTAAACATTAATATTTTGGAAAAGGCGTAACATTATTAAATGAACTATAAATATTACTAACCTAACCTCACCTAACCTAACCTAACCAAACCTAACCTAACCTAACTTAACCTAACCTAACCAAACCAAACCAAACCAAACCTAACCTAACATTACATAACATAACAGTAATTTTTGGAAAAGGAAAATTATTTGAGAAGTCAATGAAGCTAAACATCAATATTTTGGAAAAGGCGTAACATTGTTAAATGAATTATAAAATATTACTAACCTAACCTAACCAAACCAAACCAAACCAAACCTAGCATAACAGTAATTTTTGGAAAAGGCAAATTATTTGAGAAGTCAATGAAGCTAAACATAAATATTTTGGAAAAGGCGTAACATTGTTAAATGAATTATAAAATATTACTAGCCTAACCTAACCAGACAATAAAATTGATATTCTTATTAAACTACTATATTAGAGCAAATAATATGTATGTTCACCAATAACATCCTTCAATAAATTTCAGTAAATAACTTTCATTTTTGAAATTGTCTAACCCTAACCTAACCTTACCTAACGTAACAAGATCTCCCTCCCAAGTACTGACGGCGCTCGATGCTGTTTAACTTCTTCGATCATCCAAATCACTTAATCCATTGCGCTACTGAAGCTTGGCAAATCAAGGAAAACGCTATGATTTTATATGTGTTAACCCATCACATTCAGTCGAAAGCTCATCCATATAAATATTCCCATTCAGCAGAAAATCGCTCCTTGGGCTATAAATTGTTTTAAATTTGGCTACATTTGTAGAAATTTGAATTCGGTCCAACGGGATTCTATCCAATAGGAGTATACCTAGGAATGCATTAATTTCTTCCCTTATCAAGTTCAACGATTTGCCGTACGCTTCTAGTGAAATCACATTTTTGACAACTACCACTAGAAACTAGTCAACTACAAACGCATCCCGTACAAAAATTTTAGGCTGTAATTCATCTGCATACGCGCTTTTTTATCGTTATCACGCTGTAATAGGTATACATTAAGTTATATTTTCTGCAGCTCGAAAAACGCGAAAATTTAACAACAATTCCAGAACTGCAAATTGTCTGCCGTTTCTACATTTTCTGTTTATTATCTGTTAATTGTCTGTACTGGCAGAAATATGCAGCGCGATTCTGCAAACGCGATGCAAAAGTAGAAATAACAGCTGCTAGTTTAAAACTGTAATTTGACCACAGTTATAGACATGTTACAGATCTGCAAAAGTGATGGAAAAGTAGAAATCCAGCTGCCAATTTAAAACTGCAATTTGACTATATTTATTGACATGTTACAGGTTTGCAAAAGTGATGAAAAAGTAGAAATACCAGCTGCTAGTTTAAAACTGCAACTTGACCACATTTATAGACATGTTACAGGCCTGCAAATGTGATGGAAAAGTAGAAATCCAGATGCCAATTTAAAACTGTAATTTTACCTCATTTATAGACATGTTACAGGTCTGCAAAACTTATGGAAAAGTAGATATTCAGCTGCCAATTTAAAACTGCAATTTGACCACATTTATAGACATGTAACAGGTCTACAAAAGTGATGGAAAAGCAGAAATCCAGCTGCCAATTTAAAACTGTAATTTGACCAAATTTATAGACATGTAACAGGTCTACAAAAGTGATGGAAAAGCAGAAATCCAGCTGCCAATTTAAAACTGAAATTTGGCCATTTTCATAGACATGTTACAAGTCTGAAAAAGTGATGGAAAAGTAGAAATCCAGCTGCCTATTTAAAACTGTAACTATTCCACATTTGTAGACATATTGCAGGTATTCAAAAGTAGAATTTCCTGCAACTGCAATGATCCTACAAAGTATCTGAAACGCGCCTGCAATTATCCTACAAAGTATCTGAAATGCTCCTGCAATGATCCTGCGAAGTATCTGAAACGCGGCTGCAATGATCCTACAAAGTATCTGAAACGCACCTGCAATTATCCTACAAAGTATATGAAAAGAGCCTGCAATGATCCTGCAAAGAATCTGAAATGCACCTGCAATGATCCTGCGAAGTATCTGAAACGCGGCTGCAATGATCCTACAAAGTATCTGAAACGCACCTGCAATTATCCTACAAAGTATCCGAAATACGCCTGCAATGATCCTAAAAAGTATCTGAAACGCGCCTGCAATGATCCTGAAAAGTATATGAAAAGCGCCTGCAATTTTCCTACAAAGTATATGAAAAGCGCCTGCAATTATCCTACAAAGTATATGAAATGCTCCTGCAATTATCCTAAAAATATCTGAAAAGTACCTGCAATTATCCTACAAAGTATCTGAAACGCGCCTGTAATTATCCTACAAAGTATCTGAAATTC
Source organism: Phalangium opilio (assembly GCA_019434445.1). NCBI lineage: Eukaryota > Metazoa > Arthropoda > Arachnida > Opiliones > Phalangiidae > Phalangium > Phalangium opilio. Next base: position 6,344 of record JAEQBA010000505.1, on the reverse strand, counting down.
GGCTGCAATGATCCTAAAAATTATCTGAAAAGCACCTGCAATGATCCTACAAAGCATCTGAAACGCGCCAATAATGATCCTGAAAAGTATCTGAAACGCGACTGCAATTTGCCTACAAAGTATATGAAAAGCGCCTGCAATTATCCTAAAAAGTACCTGAAACGCGCCTGCAATGATCCTGAAAAGTACCTGAAACGCGCCTGCAATTATACTAAAAAGTATCTGAAACGCGCCTGCAATGATCCTGAAAAGTACCAGAAACACACCTGCAATTTCCCTACAAAGTATATGAAAAGCGCCTGCAATTATCCTAAAAAGTATCTGAAACGCGCCTGCAATGATCCTGAAAAGTACCAGAAACACACCTGCAATTTTCCTACAAAGTATATGAAACACGCCTGCAATTTTCCTACAAAGTATATGAAACGCTCCTGAAAAATATCTGAAATGCGCCTGCAATTATCCTAAAAATTATCTGAAAATCACCTGCAATTATCCTACAAAGTATCTGAAACGCGCCTGCAATTATCCTACAAAGTATCTGAAACGCGCCTGCAATTATCCTACAAAGTATCTGAAACGCGCCTGCAATTATCCTAAAAAGTATCTGAAAAGCACCTGCAATTATCGTACAAATTAAAGTATCTGAAACGCGCCTGTAATGGTCCTTAAAAGTATCTGAAACGCGGCTGCAATTATCCTACAAAGTATATGAAAAGAGCCTGCAATGATCCTGCAAAGAATCTGAAACGCGCCTGCAATTATCCTACAGAGTATCTGAAATGCACCTGCAATGATCCTGCGAAGTATCTGAAACGCGGCTGCAATGATCCTACAAAGTATCTGAAACGCACCTGCAATTATCCTACAAAGTATCCGAAATACGCCTGCAATGATCCTAAAAAGTATCTGAAACGCGCCTGCAATGATCCTGAAAAGTATATGAAAAGCGCCTGCAATTTTCCTACAAAGTATATGAAAAGCGCCTGCAATTATCCTACAAAGTATATGAAATGCTCCTGCAATTATCCTAAAAATATCTGAAAAGTACCTGCAATTATCCTACAAAGTATCTGAAACGCGCCTGTAATTATCCTACAAAGTATCTGAAATTCGGCTGCAATGATCCTAAAAATTATCTGAAAAGCACCTGCAATGATCCTACAAAGCATCTGAAACGCGCCAATAATGATCCTGAAAAGTATCTGAAACGCGACTGCAATTTGCCTACAAAGTATATGAAAAGCGCCTGCAATTATCCTAAAAAGTACCTGAAACGCGCCTGCAATGATCCTGAAAAGTACCTGAAACACGCCTGCAATTATCCTAAAAAGTATCTGAAACGCGCCTGCAATGATCCTGAAAAGTACCAGAAACACACCTGCAATTTTCCTACAAAGTATATGAAACACGCCTGCAATTTTCCTACAAAGTATATGAAACACGCCTGCAATTTTCCTACAAAGTATATGAAACGCTCCTGAAAAGTATCTGAAATGCGCCTGCAATTATCCTAAAAATTATCTGAAAATCACCTGCAATTATCCTACAAAGTATCTGAAACGCGCCTGTAATTATCCTACAAAGTATCTGAAACGCGCCTGCAATTATCCTACAAAGTATCTGAAACGCGCCTGCAATTATCCTAAAAAGTATCTGAAAAGCACCTGCAATTATCGTACAAATTAAAGTATCTGAAACGCGCCTGTAATGGTCCTTAAAAGTATCTGAAACGCGGCTGCAATGATCCTGCAAAGTATTTGAAACGCGGCTGCAATTATCCTACAAAGTATCTGAAACGCAGCTGCAATGACCCTGCAAAGTATCTGAAACGCGCCTGCAATGATCCTACAAAGTATCTGAAACGCGCCTGCAATTATCCTACAAAGTATCTGAAACGCATCTGCAATTATCCTACAAAGAATATGAAACGCACCTACAATGATCCTGCAAAGTATCTGAAACACACCTGCAATTATCCGACAAAGAATCGGAAATGCACCTGCTATTATCCTACAAAGTATCTGAAACGCGCCTGCAATGATCCAAAAAAGTATCTGAAACGCGCCTGCAATTTTCCTACAAAGTATATGAAACGCGCCTGCAATTATCCTTAAAAGTATCCGAAACCCGCCTGCCATTAATCTACAAACTTAGCAATTTCTGACTGTAACATGCATACAATATATCTGGAAGGTACAGTACCTGTAATGAGCCTACAAACATCCTGATTTCTTACGGTAGTTACTATTTCCCTTCTGTTTTCTAGCTGTAAGGTAGCTATTTTATGACTCTAGAGTAGCTAAATTTTGTATACTGCTGTACTGAGTTTTCCAACGGAAGATATTTTTTCTGCAAAACGTCTAAAATGTTCTGCATTGCTCTCTGGAATGCATCTTAATTTTGTCTGAAGTTGAACCTTTTTCAGGTTTATTCCAGTATTTTTCCAGAATATTCCAGTTTATTTGCAATATATTGCAGATTCTAAAAAATCTAAATAACAGCAAAATGCAGCCGTAAATTTTTGTACGGGTAGATATGGAATTATTTCTGTTTTTTGAAGTAAAAATTTACGAAATGTTGAAGCAGTATTCCAAGCACAGCGAATATACAGTAAAGCAGACGACATTTTACATCCAATAAGGATAAATCTTGGACACATGGAAATCAGTCAATGGGGAAAAGAACAGGAAATGAAGTCTACGCTTCAGCTGTTTACCCTATATTCTGATAGCTACATTCACAACTGGTTTGCAGTAGTTTGCCAACATGAATGTTAACGTTAAATAACACCAAAGCTATATTGTAGCTAGACGCACTAATAGTCAATGCGCATCATAAATAAAATAAAAAGTCTGTAGCTACTACCCGTTAACCATTAGCCCTTATACTAACCTAATTGCCACCATGATCTTTTCTTCTATTATAAAATCTTAACCTGATTATTTAAGAGTGTATTTAACTTTCGGCTCACTCTCAACCGTTGATGTCTCTTCATTACAGACACGAAAATCAGAGCCCAAAGTTTACTTCACCTCAGGCCTAAATTACTTACTCTTTGTTTCACTAAGCCTATTGCGGATAATACTTGATATACCCGCCATAGTCTAGGTCTTAGTTTTCTTCATGAAATTACTAAAACAAGGACTATTGTATATACAGATGTACTATAGCTTAAGTAATATATAAACAGCCATTTCAAATAACAATATTAAAAAAATCTTAGGAATATCAAAATGAAACAGAGCTTTAAAGCTACAATAGTACTAAATGCATCATAATTACGAAAAATACTTCTACACATTCCCTTTATATTATGGAAAAAGGGAATATTAAGGTTCTGTATGATTTCTTAACACATCAACACAAGGCTAACTGCTAACGCGACGCACTAGTGTAACAATGGACGGACACACACAGACAAAAACATAAGACTGCTTTTTAACTCTTTCCGTATTAATTTTGAGTTGCGAAACAAGATTATCTTAAATATTAAAATAAATATAATTAATATTAAATATTTTCTTCGTTAGTGTTTCGCCTTATAGAGCGTTACATCGTTTTGATAAAGAACAATTAAACATTCTTGAGAGACTTGACTAATATTGGCGTTTGAAATGAAGCATACGCCGGTTGCTTCGCCCTACTCAAATAGGTAGTATATAAGGGTGTCGAACTACAGTTAAAAGCAAGAACAACCGCAATTGCGAAAACCTTTGGTGGACAACCCACCCTAGGGAGGCTAGACGTTTCTCGTAACCCTAGCTGATCGCCGCGAATGTCTTAAACCAAACGATGACGATGGAGTAGAAGCCAGGTGTGCAGACTGGTGTCCATGTGGGATGGACAAAAACAAAGACCAGAAGATGGTGGTGTAGGAGCCAGGTGAACAGACTGGTGTCCATGTGGGATGGACAAAACAAAGACCAGAAGATGGTGGTGTTAGAAACCAGTGTGTACAGACTGGTGTCCATGTGGGATGGACAAAGACCAGAAGATGGTGGTGATTAGAAGTCAGTATGTACAGACTGGTGTCCAAGTGGGATGGACAAAGACCAGAAGATGGTGGTGATTAGAAGTCAGTATGTACAGACTGGTGTCCAAGTGGGATGGACAAAGACCAGAAGATGGTGGTGATTAGAAGCCAGTATGTACAGACTGGTGTCCAAGTGGAATGGACGAAGACCAAAAGATGGTGGTGATAAGAAGCCAGTAAGTACAGACTGGTGTCCGTGTGGCATGGACAAAGACCAGAAGATGGTGGTGTGAGAACTCAAGTAGAGGAGCCATTTCCGTGACTGTGAAAGCAGTTCGGAAATGGCGAACACGTTTGCTCCGATTTGGAAACTGCGAACGCGGTCACGTGGGTGTAACAACAGACACACACACCCCCACACAGAAAGAAAGCTAGGTCTGGTCTCAAAAACTGGAATAAAATCACTAAAATAAACTGAAATTAATTTTATTAACTTTTTTTGGATGAAAAATTGTTTTTCTACGGCTTTTTACCTCAAATAGAAGTAACTCTTATTTTATTAGGTTTTGAATCTACAGAACTTGACTGCCAACACCTTTGAAAGCTTGGAATCCTTATGTTGTTAGTATTGGATACACCTTAAACATAACTGCATAAGTTCGTAAGATGTGTTCCATAAGTTTGTCACTGGTTACTTCATGAAGTGGTGTAGGTGTGAAACGTCATATTCTCGTAAAGCGACGCCTGTTGAGCCATTGTCAAAGGCTTAATAAGGCTAAATAGGAAGTTGGACTGCAAAACCGAGTGTATTCAATTCTCGCGTCATTCTCGAACTAGCTCTCAGTAAGTCTCTAGCATTACGAAGTATAGGCAGTGTCATACTTATTGAAAACATATCTGATAAACTTATGATAACTGTATATCCAATACTGGCCCATTTATGACCAAAAATGTTTCAATTTTCTATCTTTTATGGTGGTTTAAATATTTTTAGGATCGAGACGTGACAGTATTAGATCAAAAGATCTTATTGAGATGAATGAGTAAAGCTTTTTAAGATGCCTTTTAGGCCTAACCAATTCTTTATTCAAATTTAGAAAAATAAAAGCAGTAATATTAATGCCTAACAGAAGCAGATAAAATTTAGGGTGCGCTCGAAGTTGACTTCCCGTAAAAAAATTTTAAGCTGTAATTCATCTGCATACGCGCTTTTTACCTCTCCGAGTGACGTATGTCACGGAGAGGTATTACACGGCCGTGCCGTGTCCGTCTGTGTGTCTGTCTGTCTGTCTGTCTGTCTGTCACCACCCCACGTGACCGCGTTCGCAGTTACAATCGGAGCAAACAAATACCCGATTTCCGGAACGCGTTCGCGGTTCACGGAAATTTGGTCATTCATCTACCAACACCAGTCTTTACTAACTGGCTTCTAAGGACCACAATCTGCTAGTCTTGGACACTAGTCTGTACGTGCTTGCTTCCAAGCACCAACAACTTCTGTTCTTCGTTAATTTCACTTTGACTCCAGCTTCTATGCACCACCATCTTCTGTTCTTCGTCAATTCCACATTGACACCAGCTTCTATACACTACCATCTTCTGTTCTTCGTCAATTCCACATTGACACCAGCTTCTATGCACCACCATCTTCTGTTCTTCGTCAATTCCACATTGACACCAGCTTCTATGCACCACCATCTTCTGTTCTTCGTCAATTCCACATTGACACCAGCTTCTATGCACCACCATCTTCAGGTCTTTTGTCCATTCCACATGGACGCCAGTCAGTACATTCTGGCTTCTTTTCCACCGTCATCGTTTGGTTTCAAGATATACGCGGCGAGCGGCTAGGGTTACGAGAAACGTCTAGCCTCCCAATGGCAGGGCTTCCACCATCGGTTCACGCGAATGCGTTTTTATCTATTATTTGGTTAAGATATACGCGGCGATCAGCTAGGGTTACGAGAAACGTCTAGCCTCCCAATGGCAGGGCTTCCACCAAAGGTCACGCGAATGCGTTTTATATATTATTATAATGGAATCGAAACGTATATATACCCCAAAATTTGAAGAAAGCGGGCAAGAAGGGTACCCCTCAATTTAAACGTCAATATTAGCAAAGTTCGAAAGATAATAGGAACAATTATTTTAAACGATTTTAACTATTTTTAAAGTGATTTACTGGCGATTAAAATAATTAAAAATAAGTATATTTATTAAAATATTAAAGATAACCAAAGTACCGAAGTCGTTAAATCATGCCTCCTATATCTATCAAGGCCCGTGCATTGCGTTATATTTCCTACATTGCCTCTGTATCTATCAAGGCCCATGCATTGTGATATATTTCCTCATTGCCTCCAATATC
>JAEQBA010000504.1:0-18585 GCA_019434445.1 Phalangium opilio | reverse complement strand
CCCTGGCGCCGCCACTGAAAAGGATGATAACATTCGATTATGAGTGCAGGTGTACTCTGTACTGGAACGTCAATGGCTATTAGTTCCAGTTCCAGTTATAGTTAATGTTAGGAGATTTTAAAGCTCATGAATGAGAACTGAAAATTCATTTCAAAGTGAATTATTTATTTAAAACAATTTGTTATTATGAAAATTAGTTATATTATTTAAAATATCAATTAAAATTAAACAACGGTGCAAAAAATGACCAAAACTCTTAGACGTTAAACTTTAGGAAATATTATAACAAACAATTTGAGGTATGAAACGTGTGAATTGGATGATTAGATCACGAGTTATGATCATTTTAGCGTAATTGGGCGGCCATTTTTCAAGATGGCGGACACTTTTAGCCCTCTTTAATCGTAGGATAGACAAAAAGTTTTTGAAGAGCACTTCCTACTATTTGACCAGCGAAATTTTAAAGAAATCTTTAATTACTTTCGGTAGAAACTTTGCATTTCACGAAATTTATCAATTTAGCCGGTTTTAATGCATGTTTGCCAGCTTCCGGTTGGTTTAACGCTAAAAATCAATATAAGGTAAATCGTGTGGAATGTCTTAAGCTACACTATAAGATTTTTGATGATTCAATCCGATAATTACAGCCAAAGTTACGTAGCACTTTAGTAATTTTTGTCGGCCATTTTTCAATGATTGGGGGAGATTGCACCATGTGAAAGAGCGCTTCAAGTTCTATAAAAGCCCCCAATTTCAAAACTATCGCAATTTGTTCCGGGTAAGGCCCTTTTTTGAGCTAGATTGACTGTACTATACAGTTCAATCTACAATAGAAAGCTTCATCCTGTTGACTGATAAACTTTAGAAATGTCAAACTTGATGTCTTTGATTACAAAAATTATACGGAGATAATTAAAGTTACCCATTTGTTGACAACAGAGAAAATATCGTTTTCGTTTGATTGGTTTGTTCCGAATAATATTTGGGTTCCCCATGTCAAAAATGGGTGCGAAGATTTGAAGGAATTGAAACGATCCGTGGTTAGTGACATAGGTAATAGTGAAAAATCTCCCTCTTGTTTATTGAAAAGGTTTTATCAATTAAAGAAGATGACCAAGAACTAACTCGTATAAGAATATGGTAAGACTCTGATTCTAAACTAACCCTCTCATGTTACGTGACACTTAATCTCCCTATATGACTCAAAGCTACTTATTTTTTAGTCAAAAATGCCCTAATATTTCCACGAAAATTTACCAGCAAACTGACAAAGCGTGCTAATTACATTATATCAGCCTTAACGCCAAACTACATAATTTCGTTACAAAGAAGCGTAAGCCATGTTAACATATTCTTAGTATCGTGAATGAATTCTTGGTTCAGAATTTATTTGGAGTTATACATTTCTTTGGAGCATTCCTAGAAGACCATTCCAAGAATTATTAACTTTCGCTCCCGAAAACTTGTCAACATTCTGAACGCTGAAAAACATTTCCATGATAGCGGTTATTACGAAAAACATAAATGCAGACAACCAACTTTACGCTTAATTACTTGATATTGTCAAATATTTGAAGAACGTGCAGGAATTTAATCATGTAGCCATTTTTCTCTCCTCGGTCATTCAAAAAAACATATGGCGGAAACTGGTAGAAAAGTATAAGATACTCGGATGAAGTGTGTGAAAGACAAAAGCTGAACACTATCTAGTGAATTATCTTAGTTCAAGGAAGTCCTTGCGATTGGACTAGCATAGTAAAAATATCTTTGAAGAGTAGTCAATCATGAAATGCTTTAAACTTACTTTATTGAAGGGGGCTTTGTAGTATTTTGCTGTTTCGTCGTGCATTATTATACTTCTTAATTTCTTTAATATAGTCGTCGGAGAACCAATTGCAAAAGAATGAAATGTTTTTAAATGGATTCAGGAATTTTGGTTCCTTCATAGCAACCGCGCAGTATTCTTATTGCGTGTAGAATTTAGCTTGTGGGAATGGATTCTCGCTCAAAGCGAGTAACCACTCGAATAATTTGTAGGAAATCCTAAGATTCCTAGGTTTCGCTTTGGTATGTTACTTTTAATTGTGGATATTGTAACGCCTTGGAACCAAGAATGTAATCAAAATTTCAATTAGCGATGGAATCAGAGAAGGAATAATGGTTCAAAATGTTGTCCCTGAGCTCTTACGCAAGCTTCGGCCCTTTTAACGAGAAATGATGCTCCTAACGGACTTGCCAATCAATATATAGCTTCCCTATTTCCCTCCCTCCCCCACGCTTACCCCTTATGCTAGGTTTTCTGGCGCTAAGCGAATGGTATACAGAGCCATCAAGAGTTTGAATTTTGGGGGGTTATTTCTATCAAAGAGAATATAGGGGAGGAGTGGAAGGAATGCCTCAACTTGTTTCCCTTTTTTCCTGCTAAAGGGCGATTTCCGCTAAGCAAAATTAAACGGGCCGGAAGCTCTCATGTACCAACTTAGGAGCAACATCATTATTGCGGGGGAGCTTCCACTCCTCCACTTTACTCTCTTTGTTTCTATTAAGAAGGGGAAATTCTGTTTGACAATAAATAAGAAAAAGTGGCGAGAAAAATAGAATTTGAATCATAGTTCTCTTAGGAATATTCCTCGAAAAATAATATCTATAAAATGAAATCGTTCAACTAGCAGGCCTAACTACACGGCAATTAAAAAATGTATTACTTCTGTCCATTCACAATTGAAAAAGCTTTGATTAGTAATTGATTTTAGTATTTCCGGTAAAATTTTTAAAATTTAAATGCATCAAGTTATTAGATTAATAAACCCCTTCGAAATTAGAGGGAGATTTGGGACTTTAATAGGGATTTAAAATTTCAACGTATAAATTAAATCCGACCAAAAATATCACTTCCCCCACTTGGAAGTCCCTTCAGAAGAGGTGAAACGAAACCAATTCCTTCCCAAAATTCTCCCCCCTCCATTTTACATTTTTCGTTCGGTCTTTGTTTGCAGTCAGCACTTCTCATTCAGTAACGTCCACTAATAGTCTGTATAAGATTTTCAGGAGTTCTGCCTTTTTAAGGTAATATACTTATTCAACACTTCACTTTTACATGCTCTGTGAATTAAATCCCTAAGATCCCCAATTTGTGTATTTAACTTATTAGATGAATCAGTTGTTGAATTTTTATCGCGGGATGCAACATGTCCATAAATTTAAACAAGAAGGTTAAATAGCTTATTTTATACTTTTTATAATTTTGGGTAAGTTAGAAAATATATTCATTATCTGTACAGTTTCGTCCATGGCAAACGAGAGGTTGGCCCAAGAAAATGTTCAGCTGTCGGTTAAAGTCAACACATTGGCTGTGGAAAACGAGTCTTTGAAGACTCAAATAAACAACCTGCAGGAAGCTCTTAAACGAAGACGTAAATATTTTTAAATTAAATGTTCTTATTAGGTTTTTTCTTTTGGATTTTTCATTAAAAAATATCTTGGCAGAATCAGAAACCAACTTTTCACGCGCGGGAACAGAGGAAGGGTCGGAACCGGCGTCCGCTATCCGTTCGGGCTCTGTTCCCTTGGATCAGAGGAAAACCGCGATTGGACAGTTTTGATGAGTAATTATATTTAACTATGACGAATTTTAAGAGCAGTAAAATAGTTTTACTATTTTATTTTTGCAGTCCAGTACACCCTCGCTTTATATAGTTGAACGCGTAGAAATTTTGCGTGACGTTTATGAATTTAAAAATTAAAGTTACCCCAGTAGCACAAGCCTTCCGCATAACAGTCGGTTAAAGGTCGAATAGTCGGTTTACGGTCCAGTCGGCTGTACCGTGCTTATTCCGACACTTTTCCGACTTATGAAGCCGACTACTTATTTTAGTTGGCAATGCCGACATCTATCTGACAGATGGAACTGAGATGGTTTAAAGTAGTCTTGGCTACCGTCTAGAAAATTCCAACTTATTTTTTGCCAATTGATTACCGACTCTTTCGCGCTAGTCGGTATTGTGACGTTTAAGAAGAGTAAAATTAAAAGCAGAGTTATGCTTAGGCCGTTTAGTAACCGACATTTATCCGACAGTTGGAACTGAGATGGTTTAAAGTAGGCTTGCCTACCGTCTAGAAAATTCCAACACATTTTTTGCCAATTGATTACGATCTCCCTCGCGCTAGTCGGTATTGTGACGTTTAAGAAGAGTAAAATTAAAAGGAAAGTCATTCTTAGGCCGTTTAGTAACCGACATTTATCCGACAGTTGGAACTGTGGTGGTTTGAAGTATGCTTGCCTACCGTCCTAAACATGTAACCTATTTTTGCCAATTGATTACCAACTCCTTCCCGCTAGTCGGTATTGTCACGTTTAAAAAGAGTAAAATGAAAAACGAAGTTGTTGTATAGGCCTTCTTTTTCCGTGGGACGGTTTTTCTGGCTTTTACTATTCCGCATATGCCACCAAAATATTTTTGTTAAATATTTAACTTATACTATATTTCGACCCACAATCAGAAGTTGATAGTACTATATTTTTGGCAACACTAGAAACATAACGTTACAAAAAACTGCAAAGCAAGAAAACACATCTGATTTTCTAGTTTGAATTTTCCCTCCTGTAATATCTCGGGTCAGGTGACACGCCTCTGTTCTACTGGCGTAACTAAGGTAACGCCATGCACGTCATCATCGAAGAGGGCGCTGCTAGTGCGAAAGCAAGTCAGCCTTTCCAGTATCTCTGACGATGCTGAGTCGTTAGAATGTTTAAACGAGATTTTTGTGGTCGAAAATGATTAGTTCTAGGCGTGCTAACTTTTAATTTCATCGCTAAGGTTCTTTCTCACATTATATAAACTAGAAACGTCTTCGTTTGTCACGTAAGGTTTGAATTTTGTTATTGAATTATCAATTTATCTACCTCTTAGAGCCATTTTTATGCTAAGCCTTTGCTTTTTACCTAGCTTCTCATCTGCTGGGAACCACACCCCTATAAAGTGAAACCAAAACTTAAACGTTTATGTATACCTTCAGTTTCTTTGTTTGAATATGAAAGAAGCAAGTGTTTTGGGGCGCTTGGAGTTCAAAAACCTTATATATTAAGTATTTTAGAGATTTTTGGTTTTGAAAATAATACTGAATTCCAAATTAGATCTCAATGTGTTTTAGTAACAGAATTTTTATGCGGTTTCAAACATTTTAAGAGAAAAATGTGTGAAATAATACCCTTTAGAATTGTATGGTTTTTCTTTCTCCTTAAAAAAATCTGGAAGTGTATAATAATATTTTTAATTAAGATTTTTGTAATTTAAGAGATAGTAACTGGCCACGTCGAAGATATTAACAATGAATATTAATAAATGCTTTTATTGATGTAAATATTATACTCGCCCTGAAAAATTATACTTTTTGTTGAAACCAATTAGCTAGGCAGCTAATATTTCCATTAAACTAGTCGTGTAATATCGAATACATTGTTTAATATTTGAAATTGTTATAATTGATGCTCAACCTGTATGTTACTTGAAATATTCGAAGTACAAATTCTAAAGTGATTTTCATTGAAAATGTATTAAAGAAATTTCAATACTAGGTATCAGCATCCTTTACTATAAGCGAATGATGCCTGGAGTTAAGTCTTGACCGTCGCAAAACCGTCGGGCCTCGACTTAAGGTTTGATCGTCGCAAAAGCGTCGGACCTCTTGCTGACAGGCGGTTAAGTCGACTCTCAAACGTGTTGGATGAGGGTCGTATTTCATTCGTGTCGTAACAGTCGGTAAACCAGTGGGCCATCGTCCAACCGGGCGGACATTTCGATTCTCAAACCCTTATTCTACGTGCCCTTTACCGAGGATTTACCGTTCCTATATTAAAAGCCGCGAAATCGTCGGATTGAGCGCGGCCTTAGGTAGGCATAATGACGCCGACATATAGTCGGCCAACAGTTGTTTTATAGTCGCCTCATAACAGTCGGAAAACCGGCGGGCCGTCTTCCCTCCAGGCGGACATTTCGACTCTCAAACCGTTATTCTACCAGCCCTTTACCTGCGATTTACCGTTCCTATACTAAAAAGCCGCGAAATCGTCGGATTGAGCGCGGCTTTAGGTAGGCATAATGACGCCGACATATAGTCGGCCAACAGTCGTTTTATAGTCGCCTCAAAACAGTAGGAAAACCGGCGGGCCGTCGTCCCTCCAGGCGGACATTTCGACTTTCAAACCATTACTCTCCCGACTTATTAGTGACTTTTTACCAACTCGTCGGTAACACACAAAGCCGACCATGTAGGCCCTACGTCGGCAGTGCTACTAGGGTAGAGAAATGCACAGGCTTTGATAGCGGAAAACCGTTTTGCATTTGTTTTATTATGAGGATGTTTTACAGAACGTGCATCCTGGAATAGTGTTACGGGAGAAAATTGCTAAGAGGGCCGCCGAATGCTGGATTGAACCAAATCCAGTCAAGAACGTGAAGAAGGTCAAATTGACACACCCGGACCAGCTAGGTTATAAAAAAGCACTGGTCGACTTGGTCACCTTGAATGGCCTACCCTTCAAAAAGAATTCATAAAGTTCATAAACACTATAGCGCCATACCTGACAGTGCACTCTAGAAGAACTGTGGCTCAGCCAAATTGAGGGAAAAAGCCATCACATAACTTTGGACTTGTGGAGCAGTCGACGACCACAATGCATCATGGGCGTTGGGTGTCAAATTATAGACAATGGATATTGGTTCCAAAATATTTTACTAGGCTTTTCGCACTTTCCTGGGAAGCATACCGGCGAGGCCATTTTAGAGAAATTGAAGCCATCTCTAAGAGAGGTTGAAATCCTAGACTCACAGGTATGTATGCTTGCATACACAATAAAAAGGATGAAACCAGAGCTCTAAACTAAAGCTTGTTAGATTTCGTGCGTGTGCGCCGACAACGCCAGTAACATCAGCAAAGCGCTGAACATGCAAAATGTTTTCGCAAGCTGGTGGACTCAATCTCAAGATTCCGATTCAGAAGAAGAAGCAGAGCTTGATGTAGGTAAATATATTTTCTTCGCAACAAAAAAAATTAATTATATATAATATATCGCTCCTAGCCTGGAATCCAATGAATACTATTCATGGAATTGAGGAACCTGAGACTGACGAGGAACCAGGGAAGACGAGGATCCAGAGCTCGTTAGTCTCAAGGACAAGACGTGGGAGAGAAAAGGATGTATCGCCCATACATTGCAATTAGTGGTGAACCACTCTGTAGCCATGGACGATAAGGCAAAAGCTTTGCTGGAAAATCTCCAGAAGTGGTAAATTTTTTTCTTAAGTCGCCCAAGTGGACCGAAGAGTTGAAGACGAGAACGAGTCGACTCGAAATAAAGTTAGTGGGAGGTGTACGGTGGAACGCTTTGTTCTGCGGATTAGAGAGATTCACAAGGTGAGGTTATTATTGATTGTCGTTTCAAGGGAGTCTATAACAATTAATCATATAGGAAAACATGCTGAAATGCATGCTTGAAGTTCTCGAGAAAGCGAAAAAGTACGTAAAATAGACTTTCCATTGCCTAAAAAACACGAGGACTTGGAAAATGCCAAGGATCTTTTGGAACTATTGCGTCCATTGAAAATTGTTACAGACTTTTTCCAGGCAAATGGCCCAATAGCGTCCAAAGTAATTGGAGCGCTCTTGACCGTCTTCCAAGACATTTACGTGATGGAACCCGAGAATTTCAAGGATCTCAGAGTTACTATACTCTCAAATCTAGAAACTAGGTTTCAAGCATTCCTGGATGACCCAGTGTACATAACGGCATCGACTTTAGACCCTACTCAAAAATGCTGCTTTTTGATAGTTAGTAATTTTTGGCAAGCTTAATAAAATATTTCAGACCTTTATAACTTTTTAATGATGGTTAACTTATCCACACATTCTTTAATTACGCATAGGTATTTACACAGCTCCAACTTGGGAAAACGAGTTTCCGAATTTCAAGTGTGTCGGTCGAACTCGCGACCAAACTCTGCTGAGGACCCATTTATTGGAAGCAGCCCTAAGTGTTACAGAGGAAATAGAACAGGGAGAAACGTCCACTTCATATTCGCCATTCAGTCGTCTCAACCTTGGTACTGGAAGTTCTGGATCGAGTGAATCAAGGCAAACACCCCAATGAGGGAAGTGGAAAAATATTTAGAAGAAGATCGGTGCGTTCAAGAAGGTGTCCTTCTCGATTACTGGAGAGGAAACCAAAAGATTTACCCTGTTTTGTCAAAGCTGGCGAAAATATATCTTGCGGCTCCAGCTTCATCAGCGAACAATTGTAGATAACATTTACGCGAGCTACCTGCATCTGTCATTTTTACCACAACTTCAAAAATTAATAGAGATTTTTTTGGATTCCGTCGCGAATGTGTGCGGTAGCGAAATTATGACACCGAAGTTTCATTACCTCCTGCATTATGCTAAAGCTTACCAAAAATATGGCCCACTCAAGGCATTTTCATTTATGAGGTTTGAAAGTAAGCACAGTTTTTTCAAACAAATAGCTTCCCAGTCTCATAATTGTATAAATATCACTAAATTGTATAAATATAGACATGAATTTTTGCAATGCTATAAAAGAATAAATGAACCATCCTTCTGTATTCAAAATACTTCCGCCGGGAAATTTATACCAAAATGCGAATTACCCGATACTTTAAAACTAATCCTTAGTGAAGTTATACCAGAAAAAATATACTCATTCGCGGAAGCCACATTTGATAACGTGCAATAATCAAATGGATGCTTACTGGTATATGAGACGGGAAAAAAGTAAAATCGTTCTTAAAAATTTAATTTATATTCTGCACTAATATGAAATTAATTATGGCTGGAACATTGCACCTCGAAAAATGTTTTTCAGACCACTTCCATGCTTTTGAAGTGGAAGAGAACAAAAAAAATGGGAACTACTTAAACCAGGGGACGAGTTGCAATATGAATTACTTGATGTCTATAAAATGCAACAAAAATACTTTGTCTCTTTGAGGTCAAAATCTGTTATTTCGCCGAAATAAACCGTACAAAACCTAGTCTTGCTTCCCAAAGAAGTATTTATAATTTATATTTGGGTTAAAAAATGTACTTTACGAATTTGCTATAGATCACTGTGATAGATTTGACAAAAGATCTGCCTGCATTAAAATATGTGCAAATCTTCTGTATTTGTCCAGGAAGCTGCACATTATTAATAAACTCAAGATTTAAATAAAAATACGAAATTAAAGTTTTCGTCCTAAAGTAAATCTAACACTGCTTTTTTCGGTACATTTTATAATTATTATTGGAAAATGTAAGCCTGTACAGGCTTGAGCAAGGACTGCGCGGAAAACGCTGAGGGGGACTATTATCTGAAATATTATTAAACAAGTTGGGAAAACCAAAATATTACCTCTCCGAGTCAAGAGGACTACTTACAAACTTATTTA
Source organism: Phalangium opilio (assembly GCA_019434445.1). NCBI lineage: Eukaryota > Metazoa > Arthropoda > Arachnida > Opiliones > Phalangiidae > Phalangium > Phalangium opilio. The sequence continues at coordinate 9,142 of JAEQBA010000504.1, read as the reverse complement.
CCCAGATTTGGAAATGTTTCTTTTTTTATGAACAAATACTGAAGTTAAAATTTATGAAATATTAAAGCAGCATACAAAGCATAGCAAATATACTGTAAATCAGACGACATTTTACATCCAATAAGGATATACTTGTACACATTAAAATCATCCGATGGGGGAAAAACGGGAAATGAAGAGATAAAACTTTGGAGGGATATTACCTTTACGTGTTTGTAAAGGCCCAATTTTCTACTCCTCAACTGTATACCCTCTATGTTCAAAGCCATATTCACAACAGGTTTGCCATGTAAACACTATCCTCTCGTTTCACCTCAACGATTTTCTTAGTTTGTCAACATGACTGTTAACGTTACATAACACCAAAAGAACTACGCGTTTTACGTCACGTTATCCAAAAACCCGACTATTTTCTTTGAAGACCGCGCTGTCTCAGTGCTGAGCACCGTGACGTTAGAATTCAACAACAAAATCCTGTTCTGTAGGACACTGCTAACAGCACTGAGCTCTGCTAAACGTGGCCCAGATTTCCACCATGATTATAAAATCTAAGCCAAATTATTTAAAAGTGTATTTAACTTTCAGCTCACTCTGAACCGTTAATGTCTCTGCATTACAGAAACGAAAACCAAACCCAAGCGTTTACTTTTTGGTTCACTAGGCCTATTGACAAATAAAAGTTCATTTGACCAATATAGTTGCATTCTTCTTGAAATCACTTTAGCAAGGATTATGCTATAAACAGATGTAGTATAGCTTAAGTAATATATAAACATCGATTTCAAATAATAATATACAAACATTAATAGGAATATCAAAATGAAACAGAGCTTTATAGCTACAAAACCACTAAAGGCATCGAAATAACAAAAATATTTCCATATATTAATTATACATTATGAGAAAACCAAATATTAAGGTTTTGTAGGATTTCTTTCCACAAAACAAAGCAAACTGCTAACGCGGTGCACTAACGGACGGACACACACAGACTAAAACATAGACTGCTTTTTAACTCTTTCCTTTTTAATTTTGAGTTGAGAAACAAGATTATCTTAAATATTAAAATAAATGTAATTAATATTTAATATATTCTTCGTTAGTTGTTCGCCTTATTGAGCGTTACATCGCGTTTATAAAGAACAATTAAACATTCTTGAGAGACTTGACTAATATTGGCGTTTGAAATGAAGCATACGCCGGTTGCTTTGCCTTACTCAAATAGGTAGTATATAAGGGTGTCGAACTACAGCTGAAAGCAAGAACAACCGCAATTGCGAAAACCTTTGGTGGCCGATCCCACCTTAGGGAGGCTAGACGTCGTAACCCTAGCTGATCGCCGCGAATGTCCTAAGCCCAACGATGACGATGGAGTAGAAGCCAGGTGTGCAGACTGGTGTCCATGTGGGATGGACAAAAAGAAAGACCAGAAGATGGTGGTGTAGAAGCCAGGTGTACAGACTGGTGTCCATGTGGGATGGAAAAAAAAGACCAGAAGATGGCGGTGTAGAAGCCAAGTGTACAGACTGGTGTCCATGTGGGATGGACAAAAGCAAAGACCAGAAGATGGTGGTGTTAGAAGCCAATGAATACAGATTGGTGTTCATGTGGAATGGATAATTGACTAGTCAGATGAAGTAATAGTGGCCAGTTGAATTGTGGATAGCCTCAAGTTGTGAATTTTCCGGGAACTGTGAATGCGGTCCGGAAATGGCGAACACATTTGCTTCGATTCGGAAACTGCGAACGCGGTCCCCTGGGGTGAAAGTCAATATCAACAGCCTGACACACACACACACACACCCCTACGGGCACACGATTGACACTTGGGGACCGGTAAGGAGTGATTGACATCTGAGGACCCAATTAACTATAGTTCATTAAAAAGAGGATTTCATAATTAGTTGAGCGCCGTAAAGCATATAATTAAACACTCGCTGTGGAAAAAGAACCCAAGACATTTATATGTAGGGACCTGAAAACACACGATATTTTCACCGCATAAATGGGGACCTTAATTCCAGATTACTTTCAAATTTCAGATATAGATGTCGCTAGGTGAAAGTCCCCACTTGTCAATGAAGTCACTGCGTGGATCTTGAAAGTGTATAATCAAAAAATGTCCCCAGATATAAGGTTGGAAGACTGTTTAGGTCCCCACTTGTAAACCTGAAATCAGCTCAAAACTTAAGTGTTAAGCCTTTAATAGGTCCGATTACCTAAATTTCATTATAATAATCAATATTTAAAATATAAAATTAAAATATACATGAAATTAGAAAATGTGTGTTTAAAAGACCCCACTTGTCTGTTGAAATGACTGTGAAGGTCCCCACTTGTAAATTTATATCGAGTGTGAAAAATGAAATTGAAATACTTGATTGAACCATATAGGCTTTGACACTAATTTATAACCTAATAATTTATACACAAATGTCCCCAGATATAAGGTTGGAAGATTGTTTAGGTCCCCACTTGTAAACCTGAAATCAGCTCAAAACTTAAGTGTTAAGCCATTAAAAGGTCCGATTACCAAAATTTCATTATAATAATCAATATTTAAAATATAAAATTAAAATATACATGAAATAAGAAAATGTGTGTTTAAAAGACCCCACTTGTCTGTTGAAATGACTGTGAAGGTCCCCACTTGTAAATTTATCGAGAGTGAAAAATGAAATTGAAATACCTGATGGAACCATATAGGCTTCGACACTAGTGCAAAATCTAATAATTTATACACAAATGTCCCCAGATATAAGGTTGGAAGACTGTTTAGGTCCCCACTTGTAAACCTGAAATTAGCTCAAAACTTAAGTGTTCAGCTAGAAATAGGACTGATTACTTAAATTTCATTCTGATAATCAATATTTACACTATATAATTAAAATATACATGAAATTAGAAAATGAGTGTTTAAAAGACCCCACTTGTCTGTTGAAATGACTGTGAAGGTCCCCACTTGTAAATTTATCGAGTGTGAAAAATGAAATTGAAATACCTGATGGAACCATATAGGCTTCGACACTAGTACAAAATCTAATAATTTATACACAAATGTCCCCAGATATAAGGTTGGAAGACTGTTTAGGTCCCCACTTGTAAACCTGAAATTAGCTCAAAACTTAAGTGTTCAGCTAGAAATAGGACTGATTACTTAAATTTCATTCTGATAATCAATATTTACACTATAAAATTAAAATATACATGAAATTAGAAAATGTGTGTTTAAAAGACCCCACTTGTCTGTTGAAATGACTGTGAAGGTCCCCACTTGTAAATTTATCGAGTGTGAAAAATGAAATTGAAATACCTGATGGAACCATATAGGCTTCGACACTAGTACAAAATCTAATAATTTATACACAAATGTCCCCAGATATAAGGTTGGAAGACTGTTTAGGTCCCCACTTGTAAACCTGAAATTAGCTCAAAACTTAAGTGTTAAGCTTGAAATAGGACTGATTACTTAAATTTCAATATAATAATCAATATTTAAAATATAAAATTAAAATATACATGAAATTAGAAAATGTGTGTTTAAAAGACCCCACTTGTCTGTTGAAATGACGGTGAAGGTCCCCACTTGTAAATTTATCGAGTGTGAAAAATGAAATTGAAATACTTGATTGAACCATATAGGCTTTGACACTAATTTAAAACCTAATAATTTATACACAAATGTCCCCAGATATAAGGTTGGAAGACTGTTTAGGTCCCCACTTGTAAACCTGAAATCAGCTCAAAACTTAAGTGTTAAGCCATTAAAAGGTCCGATTACCTAAATTTCATTATAATAATCAATATTTAAAATATAAAATTAAAATATACATGAAATAAGAAAATGTGTGTTTAAAAGACCCCAATTGTCTGTTGAAATGACGGTGAAGGTCCCCACTTGTAAATTTATCGAGTGTGAAAAATGAAATTGAAATACCTGATGGAACCATATAGGCTTCGACACTAGTACAAAATCTAATAATTTATACACAAATGTCCCCAGATATAAGGTTGGAAGACTGTTTAGGTCCCCACTTGTAAACCTGAAATTAGCTCAAAACTTAAGTGTTAAGCTAGAAATAGGACTGATTACTTAAATTTCATTCTAATAATCAATATTTAAACTATAAAATTAAAATATACATGAAATTAGAAAATGTGTGTTTAAAAGACCCCACTTGTCTGTTGAAATGACTGTGAAGGTCCCCACTTGTAAATTTATCGAGTGTGAAAAATGAAATTGAAATACTTGATGGAACCATATAGGCTTTGACACTAATTCAAAATCTAATAATTTATACACAAATGTCCCCAGATATAAGGTTGGGAGACTGTTTAGGTCCCCACTTGTAAACTAGAAATCAGCTCAAAACTTAAGTGTTAAGCTTTTAAAAGGTCCGATTACCTAAAATTCATTATAATAATCAATATTTAAACTATAAAATTAAAATATACATGAAATTAGAAAATGTGTGTATAAAAGACCCCACTTGTCTGTTGAAATGACGGTGAAGGTCCCCACTTGTAAATTTATCGAGTGTGAATAATGAAATTGAAATACTTGATGGAACCATATAGGCTTTGACACTAATTCAAAATCTAATAATTTATACACAAATGTCCCCAGATATAAGGTTGGGAGACTGTTTAGGTCCCCACTTGTAAACCAGAAATTACGTCAAAACTTAAGTGTTAAGCTATAAGTAGGAATGATTACTTAAATTTCATTCTGATAATCAATATTTTAGCTATAAAATTATAATATACATGAAATTTGAAAATTTTGTTTAAAAGACCCCACGTATCTGTTGAAATGACAGTGAAGGCCCCACTTGTAAGTTTTTTGAGTGTTAAAAATACTTAAGAAAATTTTCCATTTATTCTATTAGTTGACTCTCACAACTTTCCTGAAGCACCGAAATATCGGTATGTTATCGATTAGGCGTGTTATCAAAACAGCATTGTCCAAAACGGCTTTTTCATAAACGCGTTTGCCATTATAGCCATTTCTCGTTTCAGCGCATTTTGATTACAGCGTTTACATCTTGAGCGTTGTTTCGTATTGTTGAAGGTATAATTATTAGAGCTCGGCAATATCTATCCATGATCCACGTTATTTTATCCATAATCCATAATTATCAACAGAAGTTGTATATTAAATCGAATTATGTCTACAACATTTACCTATAAATAATCGATTATTCACTAATTTACGGATAACGGATGGATAATGCCGAGCTCTAATTAGTATTGATTTCAGCTTTAGGTTTGAATTTTAATGGTTGTCAAACAAACAATTTCGTGGTCTAGTTTGTTAATGCGTTTTAATGTTTGGTTGGGATGGATTATTTGAACTCCTATAAATTACCTTCCACCTTATCCAAAATATCCTCCTATTAATTAGCTGCCACCTTTTCCAAAATATCCTCCTAATAGTTAGCTGCCACCTTTTCCAAAATATTTTCCTATTAATTTGCTGCCACCTTTTCGAAAATATACTCATATTAATTTGCTGCCACCTTTTCCAGAATATATTCCGCGAACCAGTCCATAACCTGAGGATCACAAACGGTTATGAAACGCTGTAGCGCTAAACCGCTGGTTGGGAAAATAGCGCTATATTGAGAAACGCGGAAATAGCAGCCGCTGTTTTGGGAAATAGCACTGTATTGAGAAACGCGGAAACAGAAACTGCGGTTTTGCTTCAACGCGGTTTTGCAAACCGCTGTTTTGGGCATTGCTTTATTCCAAAACGCTCTTTTGAAAACCGGTCAACTACCCGTGAACCCGAAATATCAAGGTAATTACGTGAGAAATGTATGTCAGTTTTTACCCTAAATCAGAAAATGATGAAACGTTAGTTACGTTAATTTCAAAAATATATTGATAATTTCCAAACCGAGATTTCTTGAGATTTCGCTCAAACTCTGAGTATAGTTGCTAAACAAAGATTTTACTCGGGGGAAAGAGATACAAGAAATCCGAGCCGTGCTAATTAGTTAGTTAGCTATTTAAAAATCTAATTAATTGGCATTTTTCACTAATTGAAAATGGTAATTGAATTTTAATTAATTTACAGCTAATTGGGAAATAATTATAATAACTAAGTGTGCATCGGAAAGGCATTTATCTATTTTAAAATTAATTAGATTTAGTTTTGGCTTATTAGCCAATTGGATTTTCAATTAATCTCTTTCGCCGATTTGTAGTAAAAAATCATCTAAACGGGAGAGAATGCGTCCCACTACCAGTAGTGAGGGGGGAACAAAATTGTTAACCCACCCACTGTTTCCTCTCTCTCCGTTTCACAGTGAAAACTGACTCTTTCGTAAATCGTAACTCCCGTATTTCGATCATGATTTTTCCCTCTTGAATTAATAGCAGTGCGCATGGATTTAAAACTCCGGAGTCCGTTTTAGGAACAGTGGCAAGAAAAACGATGAAATGAAACTAAATTTAGCATGATGGAAGTTTCGAGGCTTTTCTCATTTCTCGAGAATAATACATGTTAGGCTTTCATACCCCTTTATTGAAAACAATAAATGCATAACCAAAGGCGGAGTAGGAAGTCCATGGGCACTTTCATGGTGTTATTTTTTACTTACGGTTAATTTTTTGACCTTAATTATACAGGTAATTAATTAGAAATTTGTAATTGAAATTAATTAATTTAAAAATAAATGACTAATTTCTTATTGAATTGAATTAGTTTATATGTCAAATTACTAATTGGCTAATTAATTAGTTTAAAACATTTTTCTAACTGCTAATTGTAATTATTTAGTTGCCAGCTTAATAGCATAGCTAGGCAAGAAATTAACATATTAGAAGTATTCGGATTTTTTTGTGATTTTGAAAGATGCAAACAGTTTTCACAAGAGCGATTGCGCTGAAATTTGTCTACTATTGAAGCGTTTTGTTATTACAGCCCAATAAAAGAAACCTTTATTAATTCTGTGATGCTAGAGCAGATCAAATTAAAAGTAAAGATTTTAAAGAAGCTAAATACGAATGATATTGCCAAGAAATTCGAGAAGAGTTGGTTCGGCATTTTATTTTAATAACGTTGTGTTACTTATTTATAACAAATTTCTTTATAACGGTGTTTTCATTCCCAAATTTATCGACATTTCAAAATAAAAAATGGCTTGAAAAGAAAATTATTTGTAACCACTAAATATTTTGCTTTAAAATTGCCCTAGTTCCTTTAATTTACCTCCCTTGTAATTTGAACAATTACTTAAAAAGAAGCCTATTAAATATTTAACCCACAGTTTCTAAATACGATTCAAACAAAGTGTTTCTACCCTTTTTGTCTATTCATACATCTAGATTTTCCAGAGTGAAAATATAGTAGAAAATAAAGGTAGGATCCTCAATTATTCATAATAGATAAATCACGCCGGCATTTATTACAATACTTTTAAATCCTACGACTCATACCGTTCGAAGATCTCTGTTTGAACTTTCCATCTGTAGGCACTGATTGCGATTGAGTCTCAAGTAATTAATTATGGCTTTAAAAACTATTTAAACGCTTCAATTTTCCTAATTTATTATGAATACGAATTATTACTAATTAATATTTTCAATCCACCATAAGGTCATAAGATATGTTCCATAAGTTTGTCACTGGTTACTGAGAGCTTGTGTTGAAGTGACGTTGACAAAGGCTTAACACAGACTAAATAGAAAGATGGACTGGAAAACCGAGTGTACTCAATTCTAGCGTCCATCTCGATAGCTCTCAGTAAGTCTCTAGCATAAGTTTCATACTTACGGAAAATAACTTATTAACTTATGATCCACCTTATTCCCTATCGCCAGAAAATAGGCTTATCTTGTGATTCGTGGAGGAGAGGCACGGGAGAAATTCGTCTGTCGGCTGCTACTGTAACATACCACAGACGAATTTCTTAATTTTCTTCCAGTTAATCCCCTCCAAGAATCCCGAGATAGCCCCAACTTAAGACGATTGGGATTAAGGTGGATTAGCTGTCATAACCGAGACAAAATAACTTCCCCACTGTTTTCATCTAAAAGTAATTAATCTAACCTTGATATCTCACAAATGTCTGCGGTAATTCAAATTACGCTTGGAACCAGTTTCCATTTAAACGACACTTTAATTAGGATTATTTAAATTTGTGTAATTAGTCCAAAATTAACATGTTGTGAAGGAATTGCAAAATAAATGCGAACAAACCAGAAGCCTTCCAGAAGCTATATCAAACCCATAATAGGGACTTGGCAGTACTACATCATGCAACGTCAGTCTACCTTCAGTAGTGCTAAAAAACCTACCAGGAGGAGGGGCTTATATAGCTTTCATTCTGTTAAAAAACATACCATAATGGCGCTGGGGGCGGAGTTAAGCCCGAATTGCCAAGTTCCTATTCTTCCAATAGTTGCAACAATAATTCTCCTTTCAACAGAGATTAACGCCGATAACGATGAAGACACTTGTACGCGACTCTTAAGTCACATAACACAAGCCTGCAGTGTACCACATGACCACGTCCACGTTTTTAGTTATTCGTAAACCTTCGGTATAGTAACCCATAATGTACCCAAAGAGAAACGAAGAGTGAAATTTCTTGTCCACTTTTAAAAATATATTTAGCCCAAGTCCCCCACGTCAAGTGATGCTATCTGTCTCTGTTATCCGATCTATTTATCCCTTTCATGCATTATCATTATATATAAATCCGCCTACAATTCGTCACGTAGATTTTCTTGTCAGAAGTAAATGAACTTAAAGCTACAACTCTATGTTAAATTTTATTTTCAACAAGCCGTTAATATATTTTAAACATATTTAGCCTTATCAAACACAATTAGAAACTCTCCGAGATAATAATAAATACATTCAACCATAAGATTTCTGGAAATCAGAGGCAAATTCAAAAATAAACTTTTCGCGCCACGTAATCTACTTCTGTCTCCTTTTACCAGTCTTTGAACAACACTCCTACCCACCCCAACCCGATTTCATCTGTTCTTTCATGTACATGTAAAGAACAACAGTAGTTGGCAGAACAAACAGAAGGTGTATAATTCTCCCCTACATTCTCTGCACTGTCATAATGATGGCAACCAGACGAGATTCTCCTCTCCTCTCGTTTTGTTGTGAAATCATAAA
>JAEQBA010000503.1:20835-51599 GCA_019434445.1 Phalangium opilio | reverse complement strand
TTTTTTTCCCGCTTTCCTAAGCCTGCTTGAAATCTCGAGCTCCTCTCTTGGAAATCTTTTTTCACGTGAGCGGGGCGTGACTTCTTCAGCCCATGAACGCTGCATCTCTAAAGGGACCGGAGAAACGGGGTAGATTCCTCTCTATAACACGTTTGCTTTATAAAAAAAAGAATCCCTAAAGACCTAATGGCCTTGTTGAGTTTCCCAAATTCACAGCCCCCATCCCTTCCCCCGATGCTATGCTAGAGAGAACTCGGTTTGTACAGTGGGAGGCGGGCGTTTTCCGGACCCTATAGAGACCCAGAGTCATAGATGGGCACTATCATATCATTTGATAGTTTTACCATTGATACGATAGAAAACTAAATCTGCCCCTATCAAAGTATCAATTTTGATAGTTATTTTCGAGAAAAATGAATTATAATGATCGATTGAGTTTGATAGCTTAGAAAGTGCACTCGAAGTTGATATGATTCATTGATTCGTTGAAATCTTCTAGAGAAAAATATCGATTCTCAACGTGATCTGGCTACTAACCCCATCTTTTAGAAATCATAAAAAATGATAGGCATTATTCCTTGAGAAATAAATTGATTCTTTGAGTGAGTTTATTTGGCGACATCTGTTTTCTGATTTCATTTTAAAAAATTATGTGCTAATCTTTGATAGGCAATTTTGATAGTTATGAAAATTTCTGGAAAGATAAGTCGTTTTTTGAATGATATCGAAGTTTTTAATATATTTGAACGTTAGCAACTGTAGGTTTATTCTATAAGAAGATTCTGTACTTGGTGGTCGTTATAACCCTCTCAAACAAATAAATAAAAATAAAATAAACGATGGTTCAACAGTTCAAACTGTGAAGACGGAGCTTCTTGTATATAGAAGCTCCGTGCTGTCACTGATGTGAACGACTACTCGAGGAGGAAGAACGATTCCACGAAATCATCCAAACGTAGAAGTAGATAAATTAAAGTGTAGATTTTCTGATTTTTATTACCCACAGTTTTAATTGCAATTTTTGCCTTTAATTATTATTAGTTAACCGTTTATAGTAGATGGTTTAGATTAAATCAAGGGCGAATAATTTGAAAAAGTTTGGATAGTAGCTTTTGAACTATAGACAGTTAAAAGTCAAACTTGAGAAATGAGATTATGGAAATTATATGAATATATGAAAATATTAGAAATTCTACAAAATCAGGAAATATCAGGAATCGATTAAACAGAGTAAAAGTAGGTAGAGCCCAAATCAGTTTGATCGAAAACAATCAAATTTAAAGTCCGGAAATTAAATAATCGATTAATTTAGTCGTTCCTAAAGATTTCAATTTGATTTGATAGGCAAAAAATCTATCTAACAATGAGAGCCAATCTAACATATTGAAGGAAGATTTGATAGTTTCACCATCTATGATTTGTTGAGAGGGAAAAAATCTATCTAACAAATAATGCCAGTCTAAAATATAGCTAGAAGAATTGATAGTTTCGCCAAATATGATAGTTTGAGAGGAAAAATATCTATCTAACCAGCAATGTCAGTCTAAAATATAGTCAGAAGAGTTGATAGTTTCGCTATCTATGATAGTTTGAGAGGAAAAATATCTATCTAACCAGCAATGTCAGTCTAAAATATAGTCAGAAGAGTTGATAGTTCCGCCATCTATGATAGTTTGAGAGGAAAAAAATCTATCTAAGAAGGAGTTCCACTCTAAAATATAGCCAGAAGAATTGATAGTTTCGCCATCTATGATAGTTTGATAGGAAAAAAATCTATCTAAGGAGGAGTGCCCAACTCTGCCCAGAGTTAATTTTCAGCTAATAGCAGTTTCTCTCTTGATATGACAAATTTTGGCGTGAGAGTCGGACCTAAAGCGGATGTCTGAGAAAGATTATCGTGAGGTGGCGAATGTGTCGCCCTTCTTCAGTATTGTTTCACAAGAGAGGGGAGTCCCAAACCCTTCTTCTGGTTACTTCCAAGGATAATTTAATGGACTTCTGGTTTTAGTGAGTAGCAATAAGATTAAATATGTTTGAAACATTTTAGTGAGTCTCGATGAGCTTTAGTCGTTTCCAATATTTACATTGCAGAGCCTTCAATTTCTCAATGAACTTTAGTTCAAACATGAGTTAATAATATGTTAGCTCCCTATAAGTTACTGAGGTAATTCATTTTTATAGTCCAGCGTTTTCTCCCGCGCCAACGGCTTCCCAATTATATGCGACGCTCTGCGGCCGCCACGTGAACGAAAATCTTATTTACTCTTCTTTCCGGTTTTTCCCCGGAAGCGCGTGTAGTGGAAGCTGGCCAATGATATTGGAGCTATTTAAGCAGCCGAATATTTCGCTCAGTAGCCTCGGTTAAGAGATCAGTGGATTGGATTTAGCTCAGTTGTATAATTTTCTGGTTTCAAGTCACAGTAACAACTCTTATCTTTAGCATTCTTTATCAATATCGGCAAATTGCATTGAGTTCCTGCATTTTTTGTCTCATTACTGACACAAACGCCATGATTTAATGTTAAATTGTTAAAACATAAACATTCACGACTAAAATACTCCCTTGGTGAAAAAGCAGCCGACGACTCGAGGTCGAGGAGCCGTACGAGCGGGATTTTTTTTTTCGACAAGAGAGAGTGCAATATTCGGATTTTATTCCCGCGCGGGCGAAATGAGAAGAAATCGCTGGATACATTACGCCTATGGAGCCTGAGTAACTTATAGGGAGCTAACATAATATTAACTCATGGTTCAAAGCAATTAACAATCTGACGATGATGAACAACTTTCTCTATTTGACAGGGTTGGCGAAAACCCGGAAAAACTAGTTGTGAGTGCTATACTTAGTTTAGGTGCTATAAACAACGTGAACAAATTTTAAATAGACGGAAAACAGAACTCCGAGGTATAATGGCCTAATTTCTATCGTCTCTGGAAGTCTAGTACACGTAGTTTTGCTCAAAAAGGTATGGATTACAGGGTTCGAATTAAAAAATACCAGCCAAAAGAACCCGTAGGTTTTACTCAACATAAAAACCCACTTAATAAAACCCTGATCACTAAAATCTTCAATTTTGATGATGAATATAGATGCTAGAATAATTTATTTTTAAAGATATTTCTTGACTTCAAAAGTACTATTTAATCGGAGCCTCCGAAATGAACTAGGCCCATGCGTGTCACGAAGCGAGAACTGCGAGAATATTTTTCTAACCAATTTAGTTCGCCGTGGTTTTACGCCTGGGGGCGCTTATATTACCGTAAAATAAACAAAGTTCAACCCCGTGACCCAGTCGACTGCTTAAGTATTTGGGCCGAGGTCGCGGATTGTAATTTTACGTTTATATTACTCTTACTGAATTATTTTAATTGAAATAATTTATTTTGTTGTCATCAATACAATCTAACCGAAAGATTCAATAAAAAGTGAATAGCCCCAAAAACATTTACGTTAATTTTAAGATGAAACCCCCTGTCACAACGGTAATATAAGCGCCATCTCGTACACATATATGGTGAAAATATTTTCCTTAACAAACTGGATATTTCTTCACATAAAATTTGACATGCATGGGCCTAGTTCATTTCGGAGGCTCCGATTTAATAATATTTATTATTTTTTATGAAACATTTTAAGACTTTTTATATCAAGCAGTTACTTTTGAATGACAATTTCTACCATGCACGCAATTTCTAAAGATAAAAACAAAATAAAACCGGGTGGGCTGGGTGTTTTTTTTTTTAACTTTTTTTTAACCCTGATGGGTTATTAGTGCCAAATTTTGGAAAATGTTTGGAATTTTACAACGTTAATTTAACGATAAATTACCATTGCAAAAAAAGTTATACTAACCCGGGGTTTTTTGAACCCTAGTGGGTTATGAGTGCCAAATTTAGGGAACATATTGGAACTGCGCACAATGGTAATTATGAGGAAAGATTGATAATAATAATAAACGGTACCGGTAGGCTGGGTGTTTTTTTAAAAACGTAGTGTTTAACGGCCAAGTGAAAACCATGCTTTAAAAGATTGTGGAAAGGAAGATATAGCGCTGGTTTCTATGGGAACCATATACATAGGAAAATATACCATAAACTCATGGTTTATATATTTTTGTAGATTATCATTTACAAGGCACGAGCTCGTATATTCTCACTTTTAACAGAAATAATCGATTCATTTAAAAACAAAAAGGGGTTCTACAAGAGATTTCGAAAGTGCTGACCGCCATTCACAGGGTATATTTATAATGGCAACTATTGCCGATGAGGTAACGTGACGTCCTGTTGCTCTATATTCTAACCGCAGTAATTAAAAAAAAACAAGTGAAAACTACTTACTAGTATAAGTCCAATAAAAGATATCTCTTCTTTCAGTGTTAACCCAGCTGGTTTTCGTTTCGACATGATTTTGCTCGCAAAGCTGAGAAGCGACATGACTTGGTTTGGTCAGGTAAAGGTTTCGCGCGTTGCTGTGTTGTGTTTCTAGAGCGAGTTCGTTCAATCTACTCTACATTTTGTTTGGCGGCCCATACCCCCAACATTTAAAATCGATTCAAGCATTCTATTCGCTCGTACAAATTTTAAAGGTGCCTTCGCACGAGAGCTTCCATTATCGGATAATGGGGACAATTCTCTAACTTTTTAAGCCGAGTTAAAAAATACGTGTTAACAGGAGTTCATAATAACCCCCTTTCGGGGGGGAGTACGAAACTGGCCATAGAGCTAATGGTAAAAATCGCAAACAACAAGATTTTGTCGTTGCACATAGAAAGGACTAGCCTGTTGATGGACACAGAACTTTACAGTTGATTGTAGTGGCATCGATACTCCTTGGTTTTCGTTCCAAAACCTCCGTTGGCTGGGATCTCCGTCGTTAAGAAAAAAGGCGACTATGGTGGACGTAGAAACACGATATAATTCTAATATTAAAGATACTTTGGATAAATTTGTCCAAACCGTTTTAATTTAACCACGGAATTCTCACTCACACATATCACAACAAAACATTAATGATGATCGTTTAAATGTTTTGTAGAAAACTAAAAACCATCTAAATACTTCTTTACCAATGCTTTATTTCCACCGCGCCAACAGACACAGACGCGAGCCATTTTCGCTCCCAAAATCCCAAGATAAAAATTGTGCTAAAGGGGAAGTGTGGAAGTTTATGCGCGTGGGCGCTAAAAATTTGGAGTAACTATTTCTTTGGGAGTGTATTGTGCGGATTGGGTGTATAAATCCGCTGAGATTTACGGCGAAAAATTGTTGTTGCGAGAGGGGGGGGGGTTTATTATGAACTATTATAATTTATTAGACGCACGATTTTCACTAATATAATAGGCCAATTAAATTTATTGCATTGGTTATTTCCAAGCATTTATTAATTTACTAGTTAGACTTAATAATATTTTTAATGCATTAAATTATTACAAATAGTTTTATCATTGGGAACCATTCTCTAGCTTTTTAAACGAGTTATGGCAAGTGATAACGATCGTCTAAAGGGTTGGTGTCAACCTCACGCGTTCTACAAGAGCTCAATATCTAAATAGGTGATTTGTCTTAGGTGTCATTAAACCTTGAACGAAAAGCGGCGGACGTCTTGCGATTTCCTCTCGTGCTGAGAAAAACAAGGTGGCTAAATTCAAATTTTACCATTTTTAATTTTCACGATAGTGATAACTATGGAAAAGGGTTAAGCTCATCCGTAGACCTATGCTAAGAATGATTCCGTAGGCCTGTGCACAAAAAGATTCTATAAATCTGGGCACAAAAAGATTTTATTGACCTGTGCACAAACATATTACACAAACCATTGCACAAACATATTACACAAACCATTGCACAAACAGATGTTATAGACTTGTGCACAAACAGATGTTATAGACTTGTGCTTAAACAGGTGTTATAGACTTGTGCTTAAACAGATGTTATAGACTTGTGCACAAACAGATGTTATAGACTTGTGCACAAGCAGATACTATAGACTTTGGCACAAAAGATTCCTTAGACTTTTCCACAAACGATTCCATAGACAACTGTGGAAAAGGGTTAAGCTGGGCGATAAGTTATCGCTTGCTTTTAAACTGAAGACGGAAAATTTTTAAATTGTCCATCTTTTTGTTTTTAAATTAGCACGGGGGGAATTTGCGAGACATCCGCCGTTATTCGTTCAAGGGTCGATGACACCTATGACTATTCACCTATTTAGATATCGTGCACTCATAGACGTCACGAGGTTGACACCAACCCTTTAGACGATCGTTATTACTTGCGACAACTCGTTTAAAGGGAGAGTAAATAGGAAAATCAAGTGATTTTTTATCGATTCTTCTACTAGTTATAAGATCATTCTGCATAGTGATTTTAAAATTCAAAATAGGTTCAGATTTTATGGATAATTGGAAATAAGAAAGTCCGACCAATCGCGCAACGCCCTGGCCCTGCCTTCTTGTTAACAAAATTCTCGTGGCACGCTCAATGCCAAATGAAATTTAGCGCGAGATTTGATAAAATTCGCACGCGCGACGTGATAATCGTGGCGCGAGACATGGTCACATGGAGCGTGCCACGAGAATTTAGTTAATGAAAAGGCAGGGCGTTACACAATTGGTCGGAGGTCCGTATTGAAAATTATCCTTAAAATCTGAACCTAATTTGAATTTTAAAATCACTCGGAGATATTTCCTGGATGTTTCACTATGCAGAAGGATCTTATAATAAGTATAAGAATCGATAAAAAATCACTTGATTTTCTACATCACCCTCCCTTTAAAAAGTTAAAAAAAACTGGCCCCGACGTTTCAGAGCTACAAATATTGAATCTCGAATATTAAAAAGCTAATCTACTCAACTTTGTCAAGGGGCTTTTAAAGGGAGGGTGAAGTGGAAAATCAATAGTTTTTTATTGATTCCTCTACTAGTTATAATACCAATTCTAGAGGGCCGGTGATTTTTCGATAAATTTTCCCATGGGTTTCTTTTGTGCTCCAGCACATTGAATCATTTAAAATCTGCATTTAAGTTTCGTTTCTTATTACCTTCAAATTGTGAATAAACTATTCAAGGTGTGCCTTTTTAAAGCTTCATCAAAAACAATTAAGTCTAAGTATGTTATTTTAGTTAATTTCTATATTCATAGCGAAACGATTAGAAAATACAGTCTCCGAATGATTTTTAAATACTTTGAGATTTCATACCAATCGCGTAACGCCAGACTCAACTTTGCCCTCAAGAGAACTAAGCAGGGTCGCAAATAGGCGTCCAACGGAAAAAATGGACACTAGTTGTGCGATCTATCGGCTCAATTTATCGGAAAGCGCAACTTCGTGACTCTTTGGGGTTAAATCACGTGGCTCAAAAATCCGGAAAATATAATTCCAACTTCAGCGCATGCGTGAGTGTGACAAGGCCTAAGAACAGCTGAGCCTAAATTTAGCCAGCCAATCCGGTTTCTCCCCTATTTAACCCCCGCTGATACGGGAAGGCTGTTTTTTTAGAAAGACGAAATGGTTTGCGCGTAGAAGCTTGTGACTGCCTAGTCCTCTTACTATTCTTGGCCCATATTGTCTATAAGAAATAGGGAACGAGTACTAAGTACTAACGAAATCTGTTGAAAAGCTCGGACATAATTCCATAAACACGGTGTTGGTTTAATTTCAAGATGGCAGCGTATTTGAATAAGTTGGGAAACCAAAATGAACCTCTCCTAGTCGAGACGAAATTAAGAGGTTTTTCTTAAATAATTAAATAAATATAATAAATATAATTGATATTAATTATTTTAATTGGCAGTAGTTTACTTTAATTCTAGTTAAATCGTTTTAAGAAACTGTATTCTTAAAATCATTTAAAACATTGCTATTGTTGACGTTTCAATTGAAGCGTATGCCTCTTTAACAATTTTTGGAAATTTAGGGTATATAAGGCGATTGATTCACAGTAAAAGATAAGAAATCCGCAATTGCGTGAACCTTTCGAGGATCCTTACCTGCCATTGGGAGGACCCTAGACGTTTCTCGTAATCCTAGTCGATCGCCACGTACTTCCTTATCCTAACTATGATAATGGAGTAGTAACGATATTGCTTTCTGTGCAAACGTTTGCTCCGGTTTGCCAACTGCGAACGCGGTGACAGACGCAAACACACACACACCAAGACATGCCCAATGTAATACCTCTCCGTGACGTTTTCGTCACTCGGAGAGGTAAAAACCTTACCTTACCCCGCTTCTGCATTTTACTAGTACATTCTCTTATATTTTTTTTAATCGAGACTTTTCTTATAAATTCACAATAAAACTGTTTATGGCCGTTCAGACTTTTAAAAAATTTTAATTGAGAAAACTATGGCAAACTACACGAAATTAGATAATTACAAATATAAGAATAAAAAACAGATCAGTGTTCAGGCGCCTTCATTAGCCAGCCGCCACAAGGTTCCATAAAGAGAGTGAAAAAGCGGGAAAACGCACGCGATGTCGTAAAGGATTTTTGTGGTGCAAATGCGACGCTTGTAACGACATCTATTATGCGCCCTCGTCAATTTACTAAAATTCGGATTCTACCCACGCGTGCTTATTGTTTTACTTAACTATCACACCAAGAGCTAAAATCCATATTCGCTAGCATGGAAGGTTGTATACCTTGTATGACTTGTATAGTCTGTTTCTGCTCAAGTCTATCGCATCTGTTTCTACACAAGTCTATCGCATCTGTTTCTACACAAGTCTATTACATTTGTTTGTGACAAGTTTATGGTAGCCCTTTTGTGCACATATCTATGACACCTCTTTTTGCACAAGTCTATGACATCTGCCTGTGCACGCTTTTATGACATCTGTTTGTGCACGCTTCCATGACTTGTTTTTGTTCACAGGAATACGGAATCTATTTCTACAAAGTTCTGTGGAATATATTTGTGCAAATGCGTGTGGATTCTTTTTGAGCAGTAGGGCATGGAATGTTTTTGTGCACAGGTCCATGGAATGTATTTGAGCATATGACTCATGTTTGTGCACAAGTCTGTGAGATATGATTGTGTGTAATTATTTGACTTCTATTCGTGCACAAGTCTATGACTTCTGTCTAGGGCATCTGTTTGTGCACAGGTCTAAGGAATATTTTTGATGGTAATGGGAATGAAATCATTATGTACACAGGTCTATGGAATATTTTTGGCGCAGGTCTATGAAATCTGTCTGTACACAGTTCTATAGAATATATTTGCAAAATGGGTGTGGAATCTTTTTGAGCATTAGGGCATGGAATTTTTTGCGCACAAGTCCATGGAATCTGGAATTTATTTGTGTGACTCATGTTTGTGTACAAGTCTATACAATCTTTTTGTGCACAAATCTATGAGATATGACTGTGTATAAATCTTTAACCTCTATTTGTGCGCAAGTTCATGACATCTGTTGGGGCAGGTCAAAAGAATTTTCTGTGCAAACGGGTATGGAACCTTTTTGAACATAGGGATATGGAATGTTTTTCTGCATATGTCCGTGGAATGGTTTGTGCCCATAACTAATGTTTGTGCATAAGTCTATGACACCAGTTTGGTCACAGGGCTAAAGGATCTGTTTGTGCTCAAGTTTGTGTTATCTGTGCACAAGTCTTAAGCATCTGACTGTGCACAGGTCTGTGGAAACATTTTGTGGTATAACTATCGCTTTCTTTGTGATTTGCATGTAAATACAATGGGAATGCAATTTGAGTTGGACTGGGCGTTGATTGTCAAGTCTAGCATTCCCAATTGACACTTACATAATAGATGGTTAATTAGTTTATGTTACAATAGGCGAATGAACTAACTTGAAAGTTTAATAAGTCTTATATGAAAATAAATTGAGGTGACTAGTAAGGTTCCTTCTATGTTATTTGCTTGCATATTTCTATTTATTGATCTAATACCTTACGAGGCGCCATCTATTTAGAACATTTTGAACTTCAGAATTTGTGATTTAATACTTAATAATGCAACAGTTTAAACGGGTTAACTAAAGGACGAGCAACGCCCTAAGACTTAAAAGGAGTGCCTGCTTTTCTCTCCTTAATTTTAAAACTTAAGTTTCTAAACAATTTTAATTAATATATATTACGAATGAAGTTACAGATATAAATAAAAACTAAACTTGATGACAAAGACGAAAAAAGTAAAATATAAGTGTAGAAAATTAATTGACTGAAATAATAGATATTAAAATTTTCACTTTTGTAGACATAATTGTATTGATTATTTGAAAAACTTTCTTATCTTGGTTTTTTCAACAAAATTTCATTTGACGAAAATATTTTTCAACATTATTTACACAAGTATTTGGCTCTCAATTTAATATAAAAATATTTTTAGGGATACTAGCTTGATACTACTGTTTATTTTCGAGAAGCATTTGCTTTTAAGAAGTTCATGGTATCATGAATTTAAGTTTTGATCAAGAAGTGATATCTAGTTTATTAGGGAGAAGGTATAAGATGCTTAGGTATTCGCGCACCATAGTCCAGTCCCCCTTTCAAAATACAAGGAGGAACGTAAAAGGAGGTGTCGTGTTTCAAATATATTTAACCATTCTCATGCATGCATATAAATCTTTCTTACTACTGTAATAATCTTTGGTTTAAAAAAAATAATAATACTAAAAACGTGACTGCGACGCAGTAAGCGCTAAGCGGCTATAACCAAAATGTCCTAGTCAGTCTGTATAAACTTCAAAGTATTAAAGTTGTCATTATAGTTAATGAATCGTATTAATTAATCACCGACGCGGACATTACAAGAGGCCGGGCTATTTCGCCTTTCCTCAGTCAGAAAATACGTAATTTTTGTCGTTCGCGTCGCTCTGATAAGAGTTTTTAAGAACCAATGAAATGCTGGTTGTAATTTAGAGGCGAGGAACAACTCCGGATCTACGTTTGGACTGGAGATAAAGCTGGAAATGTGGCAAACTTCTACCTTCTCCCTAATAAACTAGATATGACTCCTTGTTTTGATATTTTAAAATTGAAAATATAGCTAAGGGAAAATTCCACCTATTAAAACATTAACATATACAAAAATGGGCCAAGCCTCGCTTCGTGCCCTCTCCGTCGTAAAACGATCTGATATCCCATGTAGAGCAAAGTCTGTTATTTTCTTTTCATTCAATCGCCAATTGAACAATTATGTTTTAAGTTATGTCCTTTTCCTAAATAATAACCAATATCCTTTGACTCTATCATTATTGTACATCTTTGTTCGCATCAAAAATATCGTGACTTGGCAATCGCAGGTAATTATCTTATAAACTTGAAATAGGGTTATGCCTAATTCACCATATAAACTTGTACAGGGTTATGCATGACTCATCTTATATACTTGTACATATCCCCTCGACCATAAACGATTTAGTGAATATCCCTTCGATTATTTTAAAATTCGCGACGATTTAGTGAATATCCCCTCGACTCCTTTTAATATTACTTGCGATTTCTGTTTGAATGTCAATGAGTTCCGGTTCGATTATTCGTGAATTTCGATGAATGCAGTGATTTTTTCTATTTCAACTGGTTACGATTTTTATTTTGGATTTTCGAATTCCTAAATTGATTATGTGTGATTATTTCACGAAATGTGTGGTTTCCGAGGTGATTACAAAAGATTACTGAAAAATCGTGTGATTGTTTCTGATTTTCTCAAGATTTCGAGTGATTTCTGATTACGCACATAATTGATTGTGATTATTGATGACTTTCCAAGAATTCCCGAAATGAAGTAATAGAATTCTGTGGTTTTGAACACCTAATTATTCAAGTAACTAAGTCTTCGCCATGCACTTTGCTCTTAATTGCACGTCTGAGCTTTTTAAACCAAAATTTCTCTGTCATTTCTACTAAAATATCATGTACACCGTCATATTTAAAGAGAATGAGGAGCTTCATTTGAAAAACCTATGATTTATATAACAAAAGATAGAATTAATTTCCGTGAACTCAAAAATATCCAGCTTTTAATTCTCCAATTTCTGGTTAGAAAATGCTTCATGTGAAACTATTTGAAATCCATTTTTAATGAGAGGCTAAAACTTTCCCCGTTGGCTGACGTCACAGATATATTTTTCACGTGAGATGGTGCCACTCTCTCTGCTAGCAGACCCAGACTTTAGACTGGCGAGAAGCTCGAAACGCGTATGGGATTCCCGCGTCTTTTTTCCTCACGTCATAGTTATGTCATAAAACGGGCAAAAAAGCTCGACAAGACAAAAATATTGATATATCGAAACTTAGTTTTCGTAATTTTAATCACACGATGTGGCTAAAAATAGAAACTTTGGTTAATTATATTAAAAACTTGATATTTTGAAAGTAGAGAGTTGAAAGTGTAACATAATACCACTTTCGTGGTAAAATATGATATGGAACTGTAAATTCGCATACCCTTTAGTAAATCAGAAATTCGGATATAGATCATACGTATTTTTGCTGATTTCGAAATCCCATAAAAATCCAAAATCGGTAACGAAATCACAAAGTCAGTAAAAAATAACCAAATCAGTAAAATAAATCTTAAATTCAGTAATGAAATCACACAATCAATAAAGAAATCACAAAATTCATAACAAAATTTACGAAATCCAAAAGCTTAAAAAAATCTCAGAATCCGAGGAAATCACGAGAAAAATCTCAAAATCTGAGGAAATAACGGAAAATAACCCCAAATCCGTCGAAATCAAGGAATAAAACGCAAAATCCGTCGAAATCACGTGGAAAATAGCAAAATCCGACGAAATCGTGGGAAAAATCTTGAAGTACGACGAAATCCGTCTGATCTTATTGAATTTTGGAATCAAACACAATCCGACGAAGTCAAATTAAGTCCGACGAAATCAAACGAAATCCGAAGAAATCAAATTGGATTTCGGAATCCTGTACACGTTTTCCAAAACGTGCAACCCCTCGGGAAGAGCTACTTTAAATGATACTTTCGCTAAACATTCAAATTCTAACACAATCTTTCTCATCTCATTCCTGTCGTCGAATTTTAGCCCAGTGCAATTAGAGTTGGACCTATAACAAATTAGGGGCCAGCAAATCGCGACGGAAATGCAAAGTACTAGTGGTTCTTGATAAGGGAAATAAATTTTCCGGACTTCCGGTTGGGGGAAGGCACTTAGAAATGGTCGCCATTTTGAAATGTTTGGTTTTTCGGGTTTAACGCCGAACTCGTTGCTCATATAAAAAAATATGTTCTAACATCAAAGACGGAGAATATAAAACTATCTAATGGTATTGATATCCTACGAATACCCATTCGAAAGATGACCGATTTTTGTGATACGCCATTTTGAATTTTCGATGTTATCTGCAAATCTTCTTTTGAAAATTGCAAAAGAACATGCGAAATATATGGGAAAAGAAATGATAATACTCTTTATTTTATCTATAATTCATCAAAAATATCATTTTCATCTTCGGACAAGTCTTTATAAGCATTTAAACAAGAAACCCCATTGCACTCCTCGCACATCGCAGAGCATTTCAAGTCGAATTTTCGACACGAAGATGTTAAAAAATAAAAGGGTCTACAATGTCATTGGAAGAAATTTGGAAGAAATAATTATTCATTGTTAACTATCTATTAAATTTAGTTTTTTAATTGTAAATTTTATGTAAGAGCAAAACAGTTTTAAATTAATTTGGCATATGTATTAAAATTAGGCCAACATGATGGCGCTAAATAGAGCCTAGATCTGACTTAGATAACTAGCCTTATGAGACCTTTTCGCAAATTTATGCGCGCATGCGCTTGTCGTGCGTCGTGGATAAAATAGCAGACGACGCCATCGGCCTACGGAGAAATAGCTGGGATTGTAGATAACGGAGTAAATTTGAATCTAAACTATGATAAACTAAAAATATTGGAAGTTAAAGAAGTTTGGAAAAATCTGGGAATTATATTTAAATCCTACTGGCGATAAGACATGCACATTTTAGCTTTAAAAAGTAATAATATCGAAAATATTTCCCTTAATAACCAAGGCTTAGTGTCGGCTTCATAAATAAGGTCGGTATCCATGCAGGGCCGGGCAAAACCACGAGAGCAATCCCGCAAATGGATTTATTTCCTATAAATTAATTGAAATAAAAATTTACTTATCTCAGATTTTTCATGATAAAATTTTACGAAAATGGAATTGTTGTTGAAAAATCTGAGATAAGTAATTTTTTATTTCAATGAATTTATAGGAAATAAATCCATTACCAGTAAAATCAGGAGATTGAATTAAATTCCCGTGAGTAGTAAAATACGGATTGTCTTTAAAATTATATAGAAAAATACGGATTGTCTTTAAAATTATATAGAAAAATACAAGTTGGGAAAACCAAAATATTACCTCTCCGAGTCAAGACGACTACTTACAAACTTATTTACCCAGATATGGAAATGTTTCTTAAGTTAAAATTTATGAAATATTAAAGCAGTATACAAAGCATAGCAAATTTACTGTAAATCAGACGACATTTTACATCCAATAATGATATACTTGTACACATTAAAATCATCCGATGGGGGAAAAACGGGTCATCGGCGTTTTATAAATGACGCTAGCCTAATAAAGCGTGCAAGGTACCAAGGCTTAACAAAAATTGTAGAATAACATATTTATAGAGATAGATAACAACTTTTATAATTAAAATTAGAAACTAACATATCTCTTAAAATTCTCGCGTGATCAACTGGTTTCCCGCCAATTAAATAGCTATAGTCCCATAGAGCTATTTGTATTAATTCCTCCATAGTTTTTTCGCCAAGCTGAGAACTACGCGTTTTACGTCACGTTATCCAAAGAGCCGACTATTTTCTTTGAAGACCGCGCTAGTTCAGCGCTAAGCACCGTAACGTCAAAATTCAAAAACAAAATCCCTGGGCCGCGTTCAGCAACGCTGGGCTCTGCTGAACGCGGCCCAGATTTCCACCATGATAATAAAATTTAAGCCTAATTATTTAAAAGTGTATTTAACTTTCGGCTCACTCTGAACCGTTAATGTCTCTGCATACAGAAACGAAAACCAAACCCAAACGTTTACTTTTTGGTTCACTAGGCCTATTGACAAATAAGAGGTCATTTGACCACCATAGCAGCATTATGCTTGTATTCACTGTGATTTTAGAAAGGATTATGCTATAAACAGATGTAGTATAGCTTAAGTAATATATAAACATCCATTTTAAATAATAATATTAAAAAAAATCTTTGGAATATCAAAATGAAATAGAGCTTTAAAGCTACAAAAGTACTAAATGCATCATAATTACGAAAAATATTTCCACATATTCACTTTATACTAAGGATAAAGGGAATATTATGGTTTCTTTACACATCAAAACAAAACGAACTTCTAACGCAGCGCACTACTGTAACAACGGACGGACACATACAGACAAAAACATAGACTGCTTTTAACTCTTTCCGTATTAATTTTGAATTGAGAAACAAGATTATCTTAAATATTAAAATAAATATAATTAATATTTAATATTTTCTTCGTTAGTTATTCGCCTTATTGAACGTTACATCGTTTTGAAAAAGAACAATTAAACATTCTTGAGAGACTTGACTAATATTGGCGTTTGAAATGAAGCATACGCCGGTTGCTTCGCCTTCATCAAATAGGTAGTATATAAGGGTGTCGAATCGCAGCTATGGATAAGAACAGCGCAATTGCGTGAACCTTTGGTGGAAGCCCCACCATTGGGAGGCCGGACGTTTCTCGTAACCCTGGCCGATCGCCGCGTATGTCTTAACCTTAAGGAGTAGAAGCCAGGTGTACAGACTGGTGTCCATGTGGGATGGACAAAAACAAAGACCAGAAGATGGTGGTGTTAGAAGCCAGGTGTACAGACTGGTCTCCATGTGGGATGGACAAAAACAAAGACCAGAAGATGGTTGTGTTAGAAGCCAGGTGTACAGACTGGTGTCCATGTGGGATGGACAAAAACAAAGACCAGAAGATGGTGGTGTTAGATGCCAGGTGTACAAACTGGTGTCCATGTGGGATGGACAAAAACAAAGACCGGAAAATGATGATGGTGATAGAAGCCAGTAAGTGCAAACTGGTGTCTATGTGGAATGGACAAAGACCACAAAATGGTGGTGTTTGAAGCCAATAAGTACAGATTGGTATTCATGTAGAATAGACAATTGACTAGTCAGATGAAGTAATAGTGGCCAGTTGATTTGTGGATAGATTCAAGTTTTGAAATTTCCGGGAACTGTGAATACGGTCCGGAAATAGCGAACACATTTGCTTCAATTCGGAAACTGCGAACACGGTCCCCTGGGGTGTAAGTCAATAACAACAGACAGACAGACAGACAGACACACACACAGACACGTCGAAATTAGAACCTCTCCGTGACATACGTCACTCGGAGAGGTAAAAATATCCGCGCTTCAGTCAACTGGAAAAAACTGTTATCGTTTTGTTTTTTAGGCTTGGGCAAACCAAGTCCTTTTTTATATAATATCTGTTCATTCAGTCTTTATTTGTATTAATCTATTATAAAACAATTTTTTGCCTGAAATGCGAAATTTTTCACTTCTAGAACGAGGTTAAAAATGGTTCTATACTTCTACTAATTCTTATAAGATACAGCTCACAATTCGTTTTAGAGCCCGAGCTTTATAGTCAACTTCAAATCCAACCTCCTGCCACGATTTTTAAACTATCAAAGCCGTATCTTTTACAGTCCACTTTACGATTGCAATTATCCATGACATTGCGTTCACTGCCCTTGTACGTTTACAGTGAGTGGCACCGTGGCCAGTTATTTTAATTAAAATACCTAGGCCACATTTCCAGTTTTAAAAAAATCCTTATTTCCAACACTGATCCATCTATCCTTCAAGCTTTTACAATCACCCATTGCATAGACTCATTCAATAGTCTGCCTAAGCATGGATTTATAATAGAAGCTTACGCTTCCTTGATATTTCACTCACCTTAAAACGCGCACAACATTTATTCCTCGTCTGAAATAGTACCAGCCTGGCACGCGCGTTTGTGACGTAGAATTTGAGGCAAATTCAGAGTGGGGTTGAAGTTTTTCACGTGATCGAGTTCTAATTTTAAATAGCGCGCGCCAAATTATTTTTAGAAAAGCGCGCGCGCACGCGCGCCGAAAGAAAAAAGTTTGCCTCAATTTCTACGTCATCAGCCCCCCAGTCCCCACCCGCGCGAATTTTTATGTCATAAATGTGTTTAAAATCAAAATGCCTTACTGAAGGCTACAGTGAAATATCCATGAAGCGTAAGCTTCTATTATAAACCCATGGCCCAAGTAAGGCAACTTAAGCCTTGGTCGAAACTAGCATCTAAAATACAGTGGCGTAACGACGTTTGTTGGGCCCGCCCGCAGCCAGACAATTAGGGCCCCTTCTTGAGTGTCGAGCTTTCAAAAAGTATGAAAGCACCACGAACGTTACTACTTTTCCATTTCATGTTTTATAGAAATGCGCCTTGTCGCCGCTCTCGACTAAGATTTCTCCCACATACATGGCTCACTCTTCTAAACTGCAATGCAGGGCCTCAACTCTTTTGGAGAATTTTTAATACAAAAAATACAAAAATGCAAAATTATTGCATTATACAGGACCACATTAGTCAAATTATAGGATTAAACCGGACACATAAATGATTAGATTTAGAGTGTGGATAATTTGATTGAGAACGCAAGACTCTTTAAATGGGCGTTACATCGCACCTATATCTAAACAAATACTGAACCTGAAGGGCTCATACAATTTTTTAAGACTAATTATATAGTATTTCACTAAATCGTAACTTACATTTGGAAATTGGAATAGTCGGATAATACAATGCACTGTATAAAAACACACTATGCTAAATATTCATTGAAACCATGTGAAAATTATAAAAATTCTCCAACTATTTCATTGTGATCATTTAACCTTCGGCTTAGAAAGACAAAAAATAGGCCCAAAGAGTTTAAAAAAATCACGTGAACTTAAAGTGTTAGTGACATAATTTTCGTCATCCTCAAACTTAAAATGCGAAAAAAATCCTTGAAAAATCTAGTTTATTATGATATGTTTACTTTTTTATTTGGTTTCGTAGCAATTTATTAAATTGCAATCAAAGTTTTGTGTTTGGAAAAGGCCTAGTTGAGATTTTCTTTCGTTTGATGACGTAGTAAGGAGAAATTTTCACTCTAGATGTCGCTCACGTGACGCGCCTGTTAGTGACGCCGCGCCGCGTTAAGCCTAATTTATTCAGATTCGTGCGCACGCCGCATTAGTAGACTCGGGAGTCTCGCGCTTGGCTTTTCCGCGAGATGCCGTGAGTGACGTATCAAGGAGAAAAACCCGCCAAAAATCTTCTCCGCAAATTTGCCTTGTCCCCCAAATTTCAAGTTTTCAAAGTGTTTTTTCTGTGTTTTCCCTCATAATTAAATATTATTCAAGCATATTTTTGGAATCAGAAGAGTTTAAACTCTCAAAAAAGTAAGGTTTTCTTTAGATTTGAGATAATTTTTAAATCACGTCGCTATTCCTTTAATTAGAGAATCAAAATGGTGAAATTAAGCGCGAGATTTGAATTGAAATTTTTATTGAAATGCAGCGCGTGCTGGCGCGTGAGCTAGCGCGTGGGTTAAAAATATTTTTAAGTCTATACAAAAAGGTCAAGTTAACCTTACACTACGAGAAATGAGATACTATACCTTTTCAGCATTTGCTAGTGCTGTAAAGTTAGGCTGTGAAAAAGTGAAACCTTGGGTCTAACTCGCAAAAGTTTTTCCACCTCATAATGTTAAGCTCCATAGAGTTTAACATTACGATTTCGGATTGAGTCAGGGATTTTCTTAATGAAACTGTAAGCAAAAAGAGACCCAAGTTAGTTAAAATGACCAAATCAAGCTATTTAAAAGGGTCAGGTACTTCTTTTTAAAATAAACATACTTTAAAGGTCTGTGCTATAATTCAGTTCAATATGCGGGCTTATATATTTAAATTAAAGTTTTGGGCGAAATTCAATTGTGTTATTTTGGAGTGCAGCTCAGAATGCAAAGTAATTGTTATCATTTCATATAAAAAACCTTAAAAAATCGCATAAATTCAATTACGTGAGAATTGAAGAAAAAAGTCCTGAGCGAGTGAAGCGAGCTCCGCGATTTTTTTATCTCACCAAATGAGATATCACTAATTCTACGGTTAAAACGTCATACAGCTGGGATTATAAATAATTACTTTGAAATCTCAAAAATTAGAACTTAATTGGACGATTTGTGAAATTATAAGACACTTTATAAAATATGGGACAATCTATAAGCAATATTTCGAAAGGGCCCCCAAAAGCCATTGGCCCGCCCGCAGTTGCGGGCTCTGCTCCCCTGGGTTACGCCACTGCTAAAATATAAATTAACAAGATGGTCTAGCCCATAATTAAGCCACATCGTTTACGTACTCTCGCTATCCCTACTACAATAAATATACTTCTAGTGAAATATCCCCTAATATACCGGTCAGAGGGAATAATTTTTCAATGGCTGCTTGGCAAAGAGAATCAAATATCGCCAACGCCCGTTACTAAATTACTAATACTACTACTACTACCAATACTACTCAGGTATAACTATTAGTCCCATCGATACCTTGTAGCTAAGAAGAAACTAAAAAGATTTCTAAAGCGCGCTTCTAGAATTCTTGCCCGCTAAGACTTTCTTTTTAAATTCTTCTCGATTTGAGGAGAAATACACGTAAATTCTAATAATAAACACCATTCTACATATAACGTCGGTATTTACTTGCTTTTGCTTCTTAAAAATCCCCCTCCATTTCTTTGAATTTTGAAATCGGGGTTCGGTATGATTGATGGCGTGAAACTCTTATTGTCCACGGGTGACCGGAATTTTAAAGGGAGTATTAAACCTTCCATTTAAATTAAGGCAATACCATAGTCCTCTCTCTCGCTTTAAATATATCGAGCAAACGTAAAACACAATTCTCAATGTTTAACTTTACTAGTACAAATAAATCCAATGCTTAAACTAACAATTATAATTCCCTTCCTTTTAAAATACACGAACGAAATATATCACCTCACCCCAATTCTCTCCCATTCACTCTCCCTTCAATGACGACCGAAAAATTTTATACTGTCTAAGGCAGTTCTCTTTCACGCCACCACCACCACCACCAACAGGCCAGGTCAAACTAAGACCCACATCGTAGATGTTCATCATACGATGTGGCTAAAAAGGTATCTTAAGTATAAAATTTCAACCGAGACAAATAATTAAACGAAAATTAGACCCGCCAGAGAAGTTTTTAATAAATATAGTGTTATATTTCTTGAAAAATATCAAGTTAAAGTTTCAAGGCGGTGAAATGGCAAATTAGCGTCGTCTACCGTAGAGTAATGAACAATTAGCGTCGTCTGCTGTAGAATAATCTTTTGAGGTACTTACATTTTTAATTAAATTAACATACTTAGACTTAATTAATTTTGATGAAACTTGAAAAAGGCACACCTTGAATAGTTACTTGTTAATTTGAAAGTATTCCGAAACTTAACTTCGCTTTAGTTTTTAAATGATTCGATGTGCAGGAGCACCAAAAGCCCCATGTTATTCCTATGGGAAAATCGGCGAAAATCTGTGAATTTTCATTTAACATTACGGGAGGGTGTGGGATCTTATCTAGAAGGGCCTACCGGCCCTCTAGAATGATTTTGGTATTATGGGTGACAAATTTTTGGAGGGGCCCGCGGCCATTTATAAAATATTTGGGGGGCTCGGTCCCCACGGGCCTATAGAACTCTACGCCTATGTGTTCTTCCATTCACAAGTCTTTCATATTACGAGCTCCATTGTGGTAGGGATCTTGCCTTAATCGGTATCTATCCACGCTTGTTTTCGTGTATCCGGGGCAACAAACAAACACATAGACAGACATACAAAACCAAACCCAACCTAACCTAACCTAGCCTAACCTAACCCAACCCGAATAAATTTATTATTTGCAAATTTTCACTATATTTACGCTATTAACTTCTACATAAACCTATTTTAGCGGTCAAAAATTGAAAATGGCAAATGTAGAATTTGAATTTATTATTAATGGCAGATGCAAATAAAAATTGCTTTTACAAATATAAAACGTCATCGTTGATTGTTAAAATGAATCGATTATAGGAATACGCCTAAGACATTCCGAGCTAAATTGGGAATTAAAAATAGACTTCATTTTGCACGAGTGAACAAAGTTTTTGGTTTCTTTAATCGATTTTTCTTCTCAAAAGTTCAAACGTTAAATTTTAATGAAGGCTTGAAAGCATTAAGTATAACCGAGCTCATATAAATCCATTACGAGAATAATTAGCTGAAGTGTTTAACTAACTTTGTTGAAAAATCATCCAACCGTAACATCATGGTATGCAATATGAACCAGCTTCGAATAGAACTCAATCTTGGAAAGGGGAAATATTCCCGTAGCAAAGTAATTCCCATCAATGTCCAATTCTACCCAATCTCAGTTTTATGAAACTTTCAAAAATATTGAACAGATTTTCTGGGTTTAAGGCGTAGTTTAATAGTAATTATGGAAATTAATTTAATTTCAATGTCGCGTCAAGCTTCATGATTTTGCCTAATTATTCAGCGATTCTTTTTAAACCCCAGCAACAGATTAGTAAGCGGGAGTCGGTGGTTAAGAGCAAGAGCGGTTCAAACGCTCATAATGACGCCTTTCACCAAAACTCAGCCATGGAACGAGTAAAGAATTACTTCATGGCATAAATGTACTTAAAAGGACAAGTATAAAATATTCTTTCAGCACTCGATTATAGATTTGATTATAGGTTTGATCCTTTTGTCCTCACCTTATCCTTAACTTTCTGGCTATGTTTATGCCGAATTAATTGGTTTCTATCAAATAATGAACGTTGATTGCCCGCGATAATAGCACACTAGCTTAAAACCATGCTCTTGGAGGGTTGCCAAGAAATTTCCAGATTCAAATTTCCTGACTTTTCCAGGTTTCCCCTGACCTTTTCCACGAGCTTCGCGATTTCGGTGTCTGGGTAAACGTGGTCTCGCTAAAACCGTGCTTAAAAGTTCACCCAGATGGATGCTTGAACCGCGAATAGTTTAGCCACTTGACCAAAATGTCATGACCTTTTTGGTCCATTTTGAAATTCACTGACCAATAATTATAGCCTCTTACCAAGAAGTTATATCAGTATCTCAGAGAGAAGATATAAATTCGCCAGATTTCCAGCTTTATCTCCAGTCCTAACGCAGGCCCGCAGTCAATCCCCGTCTCTAATTTATAACCAGCATCTCATTGGTTCTTGAAAACTCACGTCAGCGCGACGACGCGAGTGAGGAAAATTTCCGACTGACGAGAGCGAAATAGCCCGGCGCCTCCTTTTACGTCCCCCCTTGTATTTTGAAAGGGGGATTGGGACTATGGCGCGCGAATACAAAGGCATCTTATATCTTCTCTCTGAGATACTGATATAACTTCTTGCTCTTACTAAATACTAACGCTTAACAGCGTAGAAGTGAATTAAAAGTCAAAAATAAAACCGTTTCTACTTCATATATCTTTGAGTGTAGAGAGTTTGTGTCGTTTTCAGCGACATGACAGAATAAAAATCGAAAATCTATCAGCAACTCCTTACAGACTTCGAAGGTTTCGCAATTAATACTTGCTAGGTTAAAAAGGACCAAAATGACAATGAACCAATTTGAATTTCTTGGGAATAACCGGTATTTTAAATACAGGTAAAATTTGTATTTTCCTATGCCGTCGATTTGAAAAATTACATTTTGCTATTGGTGTGGTCATGTAACAAGATCGAGCTTTGCGATGGTGTTTTGTATGTCTGGCTATGTGTGTGTTTGTAGCCCCGGATACACGAAAAACAAGCGTGGATAGATACCGATTAAGGCAAGATCCCCTACCACAATGGAGCTCGTAATATGAAAGAATTGTGAATGGAAGAACACTAGCGCTATGGCACAAGTTAAAAGCAGTTTTCCTGACTTCAGATGGACGTTGAACAAGTTTGTGGGGACCCTTGATAAGAAAAGATCCTCTTCGGCTCTTGGGACTATTGGGAAAGAAACAAAATTGGCATCTTCATCCGGCTAGATTGCGGCAATCCGCAAGCTTAGGTTTACTTTGATGGATGGCTGTATCGAAACCGATTTGTTAGAAATCTTATATAGGAGAATTATTTTCTTTATAGAAAGGTTTGATGGGTTTGCGCGGGAGGATGGGCAGTGCGGGCATGATAGCTTGAATAAGAGATTAATTTTCAGGCGAAGAGGGCACTATGTACTAAATCTGGGTCACTGTTATTAAATTATAGTTGTCGTTGAAAAGTTTTCCTGTCCCTTCAATATATAATGTATATAGTTCAAATAGATTTTTAGATACGATTGCGTTCTTTACGATAATGATCTGTTAGTGTGTAGGTTTGTGCGTGTGGACGTTAGACAGTCCTTATTGGCTAGGTTTGGTAATAACTTAAATATACCGCAACTGTTGTCCATCTCGAATATTTCCTTAGCAAATTTGAAAACATGAATACAGTACTATATTAGCACTTGCGAAACTACCACGCTCTACTCACCCCAACCGCACTTAACTAATACGGAAATTTTATTTTCGTGACTTTTATTTATACAGGTACGCCCAAGATACTAACATAAACGCGTCGACAATAACGGTGAGCTTATGAACGTTCGGTCGCGTTGAATTATTTCGATAAAACTTTTATTTTTCTTGTCAGGAATCGTGGGACTTGAAACGATTATTCTCAACTTACAAAATCATAGAGGAATATCTAAAACGATCCTTCAACATGAAGTATTTTTCATACTACTTTGAATTTGATTGAACTATATAAACTATTGTAGTCATCGCTCTGATTGATGTGCTAATATTTGAGAATTTAAAGTTTAGTTGCTTTGTTTGACTTGATTTTTTCTAACCATATATCAAGAAGCACACCCAACACTGAAATAATGGATGAATAATAGTTTAAGTTCATAATTTAGCTTCCCTAAAGTGTGGCTCTTTTTACACTTTCTACTGTCAACTATCTTAACATCAGCAAACCTATGGACTTTAATATTTCATTGTTTACTAATTTTGTCGATGGTTTTAGAGTATGTTACGAAGGCCATGAAGTTAGCTTTTTTGATCTTGCCAAAATATTCACTGAACCTGATGCTTTCAACGTAAGCGAAACTAAAAATTAAATCAAAATTTAATTTCAGAAATTGATCACAGTTTGAATGACCCTTCTTAAATCCGGTTTTAGAAGTCAAATCTTATCATGTTCTCTGCGCCACTCTCATATTTCGATGGTCGACAGGAATATTTCACTCCGTCTCCGGTGTACGAATCGGCCAAGTTAATTATCCTGTCTGCCGCCCCAAAAAGAGTCTTGTCCACGTCCTTGTCCTTCTTAAATATGGACACTCCCGTAAACATTGCTGAATTACAAACCAATTCAATGAATTACATTCTTCGTTCAATTAGGTGGTGATTTTAATGGTGTCAGCCTTGGTTCTTCTGTCACTTTTGCTCGTCGTTCACTCCATCATGACCAAGAAATACAAGTCGGTGCCCACCAAGAAAGTTGTCAAGAAAATGGCCCAACAAATCCTGGGAAATTTTTGGGAAAACGCGTCACTCTTGTGCGCCGAACGTAAGCTCTCACACACTTGAAAATAATATTTCCCATTACGTCGGATCGTAACGCGAGCCAGTGTCCACAATCCAATTAGCGGAGATTGCATTCCCGTAACGATAGTTGGATAGGACTTTAATGAAACGTAATTACTTTCCCTACAGCTCTTCCCTCCATTTTGCCCCACATTACTTGTCGTCTGCTCGCTGCGTCATGGCTGATTGGTGTGACTTTCATTCTGTTTCTCTTGGGTTGTTATTTGCGGACGGAGTTCACGACGGAAAGCTACAATCGCATCGACACCCTCGCGGACTTGATCAAATCGGGAATTCCACCAATAATGGCAAAAGAAACCGGAACTTTCGAGTATCTGAAAATATTAGTAAATAGGAGTTTCCATGACAAGTTACTCAATTCCTCTGACGTCATTATTGCCTATCTATAGGCAACGCATGACTCGGTTATTAAGGAATGGCTAGACGCACTCGACAAGGACCAAATTTTCACCAATCCTGTAGAATATCTAACTCTCGATGGATACGTTCCTCTACTTTCTGGGGAAAAGGCTCTGATCACGAAAGACACATATCTGGTTTTGATGATGGGACAATTATTGACATCCGATCCCGAGAGTAAAAAGTTCTTTGAGGACAACAGGGGACTTTACATTTCGCAACAAGAACTTGAATCGGAATACTTACACGTCATGTTCAACACCTCTTGGATGAAAAGCAGCCCCATAGTGCACGAGTCCCTCCAACTGATGTCGGTATGAATTTTATCGTAAAATTATTAATGATCTTGAGGAATGTTGTTCTATTGCAGCATGGAACCATTGTTCGAAACGCAAGCGATGGACTATCTGGATTTACAGATGCGGCACTTAATTGAACAAGTTATCTGGAAGAGACCCATGAAAAGTGCGACTGATTTGGACCTGAGTAGCGTCAGCGTTCCCTTTTACTTACTTCTCATGCTGTTGTCAGGAACAGTTGCCGTGGCTCTAACCGAAATATTCTTCAACGGATTTGCTTAAACATTAAATGCGTCACGAGACGAAACTGAATGTTTCGAAAATCTAAAAAATATTTTGCACTTCAATCAAGCACACCAACAAAATAACGGCTCCCTTGAACGCCACTTCAAATGTTCCCTTTAATTTATAGGTGTAATTATGCACAATTGCAATCGATTGTAAAATTAATTAGCAATTCAATACAAATTACATGGCTTAACCGTCAAAAATATAAATAGTCTTGGTTGTTTTTCTTTAACAAACTTGTTGATTGAATAGGTTGACGTGTTTATGGCAGTTTTGAAATGAAGAAAAAAAGAACAGTTGTATTTTACCGGTTGGAAATTGAAAAAGGCACATATTGAATTTTAATTTATTTGGGAAGGGTAGATGCAAATAAAAATTGCTTTTTCAAATCTTAAACGTCATCGTTGATTTTAAATACGAGTTAATTGTAAGCATACGTCAAAGACATTTTGAGCTAAACTGGGAATTTAAAATACACTTCAGTTTACAGGAGTGAAGTAAAATTTTAGTTTCTGAGATGGATTTTTCTTCACAACATCAAATGGCCCTATTATTCTAAACTTTTCCTCATCGACCTGCCAATTTTTATCTCAATATCCTGAAATTTGTATCTTTCTTGAAAGAATACTCAATCAATATCGGAATTTTGGGTCTTAATTAAAGATGACACGAAAAATTAAGAGTGGACCAGCATAGATGTCTATTTTGTGATCCATGCACAAGCACAGTGAGATCCACTCCCCCCTCCTCCCCTCAACTTCAAAAAGTGCTTTGAAACTCTTGCCTAACAGTCAACGTTGGAAAGATTGGAATACAAACGCTCGACCTAAGAAAGTTTTGGTTTCTTGAATCGATTTCTCTCCTAAAAGTTCAAACATTAAATTTTAACGAAGGTTTGAAAGCATTAAGTTAAACCGAGCTCATATAAATCCATTACGAGAATAATTAGCCGAATTGTTTCACTATCTTTGTTTGAAAAATCATCCAACCGTAATATCATTTAAATGGCGTGTAATTCAATCTTGAAAAGGGCAAATATACCTGTAGGAAAGTAATTCCTTTCCATGTCCAACTGCACCCAATCTCGGGTTCATAAAACTTTCAGAAATATTGAACAGTTTTTCCAAGTTTATGGCGTCGTTCCAAGGAATATATTCAATTTCAATGTCACGTCAAGCTTCCTGATTTCACCAAATTTTTCCGCGATTCCTTTTAAACCCCAGCAACAGTCTAAAGCGCTCTCAATGACGCCTTGAACCAAAACTCAGCCATGGAACGAGTCGAGAATTACTTGATTGAACTTAAAAGAAGTAGTATAAAATATTCTTCCAACTCTCGATTGTAGATTTAATTATAGATTTGTTACTTTTGTCTGTACCTTATCCTTAACTTTTTGGCTATTTTATGCTAAATTAATTGGCGCCTATCAAATACAGAACGTCCATTTCCCGCGACAATAGTACACTAACTTGAAACCGCGCCCTTTTAAGTTTTTTTCTCGGCGCTAACTTAAAGGAATAGATAAGCCTGCTATTTTTTTTTATCCTTGATATATTTATAAGTAGCGTAAGTGCAAAGATCCGGGTTTTATTTTTTAATTACGATTCCAGCTTTTCAATTAAATACCATTAATTAACTTATATGGGCGCAGCCATTGACCTCTGTAACGAAGCTTCTCTGTGTGTTGTGTGACGTGTTAGTCCAAACGATGATTGGCTCATACACTCCGCCAGTAAGATAGCTCGTTTTACACGTAGTCTGCTCACTCTGCTGCTAGAAACGTAACGTTCCCTTAAATTTCGTTTTCTGGATCGTTTCACTCTTTTTAAAGTTATATTATTGGCCAACAGAGGGTGAGCAAGAGCCAATAAGATTTTAGACTAGGAAATTGGCGCAATTTTTGAAAATACAGAAAGGCACCTCACAGTATGGCCTAACGCGAAGGGGCCAGGGTATTACGTTACATGCTCATATCTTCCTTAATATTGTGGATAAATACATGGTCCCAATATTAAATTAATCAAAAATGTCTTGATTAGAATCAAGTCCTAAAAAGTATCGATAAGACTGAGGTTATCACTTGACTGAAGGATCAGATATTAACTTTTCTTTTTAATTGAAACTTAAAGGCATGCTTAAGAAAAAACAACGTTCCATTACCGTTTTCCGTTGAAATAACTTATTTTACAGGTAATCAATTTCAAAAATTTACTTATCTCGGGTTTTCGGGCACAATTCCATTCCCCCAAAACATTTTATCATTACATTAATCACTTTTGAGAGAGTACGTGTATGACATTCCCTCATTTGTGTCCGGCATGCTTCGCAGTGGATACGTTTTAAAACAATGGCGGAAAATTAAGTAGGGACAGTTAGATTTTTACTCGTGGTTATGAAAAATTATGCAATGTCTAGTGTACTTCAGTCAACAGTCATACTGTTCATTCTCATAGCTCAGGACATGATTAATGCTGCTCACTATTTCTCTCTCTAGTTTCAAACAATAGTTAGAGACCATTCAGTGCCGCAGGTCGCACATGAATATATTTCAACTACAGTTTACATCAATTCTCTGTGGTCGTACTATTAGCGGGTTAAGCACTAATTTGTTCAGAACATGTCTCGAAAGTGTGCTTGTTGTAAGTTTTTAAAGCAGTGTTGCCAATGTGTGGGTAATTTCCCACATCGTGGGAGATTTAGGTTTGGTTTTAGGCTCTGTGGGGAAAAAGTAATATTTTTCCGAAATCAATCAAATGTCGGAATTTTCCTGTTCAAGGGTTAATAGTGCAAAATTTTCAAAAATGCACTAATTTTAACTGCACAGTTAAAATTAGTGCATTTTCGAAAATTTTATCCGGTTTAATAATTTCAAGCGACATTTTGAAATAAATTCGGTGATTTTAAGTTTGGCACTGAAAAAAAAAGAAAGCATATTTTGAGAATTTCAAAGCTTTATAGCATTTGTACATATTGTCAAAGCCATGCGGAGTGATATTCCATATTAAACTTAGTATGATAAAATAGTCCAGATAAATATGACTGTAAAAAAGGGGGTGTGGGAAACGCGGCAAATTTTTAAAATGGAAGTGGGAAAATCCACTTTCTAACATTAGCAACACTGATTTGAAGGTTTTGGTCACGGCTAAACAGACCGCTCATTCAGTTTTCTATTGTTTTAAAGCTTATTTTGACACGTTATCTCTCAAAAGTAATGTAATGATAAAATGTTTTGGTCACGGCTAAACAGACCGCTCATTCAGTTTTCTATTGTTTTAAAGCTTATTTTGACACGTTATCTCTCAAAAGTAATGTAATGATAAAATGTTTTGGGGGAATGGAATTGTGCCCGAAAACCCGAGATAAGTAAATTTTTGAAATTGATTACCTGTAAAATAAGTTATTTCAACGGAAAACGGTAATGGAACGTTGTTTTTTCTTAAGCATGCCTTTAAGTTTCAATTAAAAAGAAAAGTTAATATCTGATCCTTCAGTCAAGTGATAACCTCAGTCTTATCGATACTTTTTAGGACTTGATTCTAATCAAGACATTTTTGATTAATATCTGCTCCTTCAGTCTTCATTTTAATTAAGATTGTTAAGAAACTGTTTTACATTTTCAAAATCTACACTAAGCAGAAACATATAAAAAGGGGACCGTAACTTTAGCTCAATCAGTCATTTATTTATAATGATACTCCAAAAAATAAAAACGTAACTCATTGAAAGTTTGTATTCTTATTGTAATTAACATAATACAATTTTTTACAACCCTTTATTGAAACGCGAGGCGCTCCCCTAAAAATTCCACAAATAGGACCAAATTGACAGTTTTACACAATTGTTTAAAACGCTGATTTAGCCTATGTCTGTTTAACCTTTAGCTCAAACTTTCATAAGCCCAATATGAAATTCGGATATCCTTAAAACTTCTCAAAGACGATCCGAGATTATCAATTTCGAACTTTTTGTAGCATTAACTAACGTCAGTTTGATATTAAGCTTATAAACAGGGCCGGAAATAAGCACAGGACACTGGACATTGTCCAATAAAATTTCAAAATGTCCCATAATTTTTTTAAAACCTAAGGGGGTCACTGGACAGTTTGACCAATAAATTTTCCGAAGTTTGATAGCTTAACTATGGAAATGCGATACTATTTTTGCACACTCCAGTGGACAATGTCCTATAATTTTTTCAGTCAAACAGGGGGTCACTGGACACATGTCCTATAAAACATTTTCTTATTTCCGGCCCTGCTTATAAACCTTAAACACAATATAGTCAGGGCAATGCCGACTCAATTTATAAGGGCTACCCTAAAAGTCCACAAAGGTGATCCAAGATTGTTAATACGCCTAAAAAGTGCCCTCTTCAAAATAAGTAGCCGGGGAAAAGAGAGCGTGATCGAGTGGGCTTTGCTAGTGGGTATTTTGGTACCTTGAAGGAGAGAGTGATGGAGTGGAAACCCTCATACCTTAAGCTTGGATGAGACAGTCTCATCCAAGCCTTAAGCGTTGCCTTTTACCCCCCCCACACTACGGCACCATAGTCCTTCCAT
This sequence comes from Phalangium opilio, assembly GCA_019434445.1. Taxonomy (NCBI): domain Eukaryota; kingdom Metazoa; phylum Arthropoda; class Arachnida; order Opiliones; family Phalangiidae; genus Phalangium; species Phalangium opilio. The sequence goes on along the minus strand of JAEQBA010000503.1, from coordinate 21,290 downwards.
CATCCCAGCGGTAGGTAGGGTCGTGCCGGACAAATTGTAAAGGACGCTCCCTCTATCTCAAAAATAGAAGCTAGTTCTCATTCAATAAAATGGCGCTACGCGGCAGCACTTAGCAAATCGCCTACGGAAGGCGCGAGGTACACTGGAGGAAATTCTAGGTAACCAGGGTCCAGACATATCTCAACTATTTTTAATACCCACTTCTTTAGTTTGCAGACGCCGCGCCCCAGTGGCGTCGCCAGGGTCTCCGATTTTGGGAGGGCTTACGCCCTACCTAAAGCACTGTGTTACAATTTTTCAAAACACATCAACGTTATTCACGAAACACCCTCTTGTCTATAAGACGAATATTAGAGTAATAATAGGAAAAGTAATTAAGGACTGAACGCATGTTTTATCAAAAAAAGCTTTTGCATCACACACATTAATTTGATTACTGTTAAAATGTTTGAATA
>JAEQBA010000503.1:0-20622 GCA_019434445.1 Phalangium opilio | reverse complement strand
GGCGTGCTTAATTGAGGGGCGCAGTTAATGGCAAATCATGAAATAGACTGTCACGACTGTATACATACGCTCTAGATTATATAAATATGAAATAGTTTGTTTCTATGTGTATTTCACTTTCATAAAGTAAAAACTTCAATTCACCCCACCGAATAATTAGGGAGGCTTTCAGTAAATATAAGGGGGGCGCTTTAAAAGAAATTTTAGGAGGCGCTGCAGAGAATTTCAGGGGGCTCAAGCGCCTCCAAAAACCCCCTGGCGACGCCACTGCCTAGTAACATTAAAACCTTTGTCGTGTCAACACTATATTGTATGTGTTTGTTTCCTTGCCCATATCTATTTACCTTCGAATTATATGAAGCAGACTATAATAAAGTTTGCAATTGCACAACCAATTAGTCATAACAGGATGATAAAACTACATTAAATTTTCGAGGACATTATAGCAGAAAGTATTAAACTAAATTATCACTTCGAATTCTACCTGAAATATACCACACATTTTTCATGGATTTTTTTTTTACTTTACTCAGATAAAAGTTACTATAAAAGTTTTCAAACATCTGCATCTACGACCACATAATAAATAGTATGTAGTTTCGCGGAACTTTGAAAAAAATATGACGCACGTCTCTATCAAATGTAGCAGGCTGGGAAATAAGTCGGTTTCACTGGACAAATTCCCAGTTAAAATATTTCAATGTCCATGCCTGGTAACCACTTTATTAATAGTAGGTGGCTAATGACCATTTTTTAATTCAAATACTTTAGGTCTATTGGTCACATGTTCAGTTTTAAAAATTGCCTTATTTTCAAGAAAAATTCATGGTTTATGAAAGCTTAGACGTAAACCCAAGGGAATGGTCTCTCCATTCACACGACCTCGGCCGAGAAGTTAAAAATGCTCAACGTCACCACTTTCAGAACTAAAATCTATGGCAAAAATCTGTATGTAGCCTTGGTGTTAGATCATTCACTTGTGACGTAAGTAAAAACGTTTGAAATTTCGAGAACAAGCAGATGACGCTTGGACTAAGTTCTTTCTTTGAGATATTCAAGATCAAGTGTGGTGATCCTTCCAGTGTTTTGACTAGTTCCCATTACACCACAGCCCGAGTATATAACCCTTTGTCTGATCTAATACATGGGGTAGCATTGCTCGTTTAGCAAGGCGCAACCTGAGTTTTTCAAGATTACAATTAACTCTTTTCTGTAAAACAGAGCTGTTTGCAGACACTCTAACTTTTTAAATGATAGTTAAGGCAACGAACTATCAACCCCAAGAACCGTACTCATTATCGCAACCCAGAAAAGATAAATTAATGGTTGATAGTAGCCGTAGGAGATTTAAAGTTAAAAGGAACCCATCATTCATCTTAACTTAATCTTAATTTCGTAAAAAGACTATTTATAATCTTTGATATATTATAACTTTATTTTCATCTATTTATATTTACGTCTCTTATTATATTGCGTAAGAAGGAGGTCATTAAAAAGGGTCAATATTTCTAAAGCTTCCGACATAACACCGGGCCGCGAGTCCTGGACAAAGGAGATACAGAGGGGGTGTGGCATCAAGGCGCTTAAAATATATACCACCGTCCTTGTTTTGCATTCGCTATAAAAATCTATATTTTTAGACGCTGTTGTGGCAAGTAAATTGCTTTTAAAGAAAGGGTAAAATAATATGCATCTGCATATAGAGGCTTTGCGTTTGACCTTTTGACATTCTCAGAGCAAAACATATCATCAGAGTGTCTGGTATAAGATCATATTGATAGAGTTCTACATTTGACAGTAATTACTGTGAGTTGGTCGTAGCTTGATGTCTGTTACACCTGGTGATACCCTCTCAGAGGTTTTGTACAGTCTGACTAAATATTAATCTACATTATAAAATCTCCCATGTATTCTGGCGTAGTTATCGAACAATACCTTTCAGTAGAAGGGCCTAGCATTATGAAATATAGCAAATGAAAACTTATAAAAGATTATAAACTAAAGGTCGGATTTAATCGGTTTGAAAACAAAGTATATCTTTTTCTAATAACAATTTAATGAAAATGCTTTAAGAATGTGATATCATCAACATCTCTAAATAAGTGGCAGTGTTCCCGCCAAACTCTCTTATGTACATTTTATTTTTTCAAGTAGAAGGTTGAGAAAACCACCAGACCATAGGACCAAGTAGAGATTGAGAAAATCCCGAGACCATAGGACCAAAGAGGGTATAATGAAGAGGAGTATCAAGATGGGCTTTGAACGTTTCATAGGGTTTTCCGGGCTAGAATTTTTCCATTTTTAATCGAAAGAGCATATAAAATAATGAATATATCTATTGACTCCAGGTTTCTATCTACAATTTTAAAAAAGATACAGTTCAATCTCAGAGCTTCTACTAAGCGTATGCAACTTTTTGTGCCTCCTTATTGGTTGAAATATGGTGAATGAGGAAGATTTAACGCATAAATAAAACAGAACAGCAAGATCTCCTAAAATGCCTTGCCAAAACTGTTAGCTTCTACTCCACTTCCTTATACCCTCTTTAATAGGACTATACTACCAGAAGGGGATAATAGAAGAAGGATGACACTCTGTATCCTCTTAATACTTTAGTTATGTAATTCATGATTCTTCCCAGGCTCATGCACCTTTTTGTTTGCTTTCCTGTTCATCAAACTTCAGATGGGCATCGCACCGTGCTAGGGTGAATTCTATAACTGTCTGGTACCAAGTCCACAGCAATCAACCCACAAACCTTGATTGCCTTGACGTGGGACAAAAATGCACAAGCGCATTCACCTTGCTTGGCAAATAGTTAAGCGCAGCGCTAGTAGATGAGGGAAGTATTTATCGCGTCTGTCATTCGGTTTAGTAACCTTGCTATAAAAAATGTTAATATGATGTTGGGAAGAATCATGTTACAACTACCCCGCCCACTTTGTGCTATAGTACACTTCTCTCGAAGAAAAGTATTATATATTTCAGATACGACCCATAAATTCTATTTAAAATCGATTTCTTAAACCCAAACGCCGCTGAATTAAGTGCTTTTCCGTGCACATCTCCTTGCTATAAAAAAGAAATTCGATAAATATTTTTGATCTAGATTCCACGATGGCGCGAAAAACTACTTTCGTAAAAAAGAAATATTCGATATTTCGGTTTTTTGGCTTTTGACCGGATTTAGCGCTGGTCTGTCTTTTGGGTTCTTGTATACTACAGCAACTCTTATATAATACAAGTGGGCAAGAAATAATATTCAACTCGTGACAGGAGAACCACCACCAGAGAGACTATTTACTTTACTGGAAGGCATTGTCAAATAAAAGAGAGCGTAGAAAACGTAACGTATCTGACATTTAGCCGATTCCTTTTCATAATATTTTTCTTGCCCTTTCCATGATGGTTTTGCTCTCGTTGCATGAGGGTCGATTTTTCAATTATACCCATGACGAAATAGAATAAACCGTCTTTGGACATATTTCTAATGTACACAGAGCCTCATTTGGTCATCACGCGATGAATTCACCACCGCACGCTCAGTAAAGTCAGTATGAGACCAGAGATAGATTTAATTTCAGAAGTAGGAATGGAGAACAGAGTAATCTGGTCGCGCGTCAAAGTCCCGGACCCCCTTCCACGGTACGGAGGGGTATGAAAGAAGAGGCGGGTCATAGTGACAGAGGTAAAAAGGAATTACGAATTTTTCGCCGTCCCAGTCAGCAACGTCATTAAGACGTAATTAAAGTGAGCCAATAATAATTTAAACTTTTCGTTACGTATTGGAGGAAGGGGCTCTTTACTCTTTACTGGGGTATGAGTCGTACTGGGTTATGAGTCGTACTGAACTAATTACTAACCGTTCACCATTCCTATTTCTAAAATTCAATTTATCCCTGATTAGACTTATATCTCTGTCAACATGGATATGTATAAATACTACGTAATGGATTACCATCTCTCTTATTTTCCTCAAGGCATTTTTGCTTAGGCGCCCGTTTAGCAGAGAAAATAAAATAACTTCCATCCCCCACCAGAATTATGAGGGAGATGGAAAATCGTGTTTTCTCTCTTTGCGCGTGGGCAAAATTTCAAATTCACCACTCAGGATTCTCCGGAGCGTTGTAGTTTCTTTCCCCCCACGATATATAGCTACTTTCGACTCACATCCGCTAGTGTATCGCATATTTGGTGGCCAACTTTGGAAAGGCCTAGTTGGTAATACATAATACGCAGTATTTATACATATCCATGGTGTCAAAAAGCCAAGAGTGGCGTTTGTACCGAGGGGCCAGATACTCTTCGTAATCGGTGTCACTGTACATGGCTGTTCCTTTGACTGTACTAAAAGGGTTACGGGTTTTCTTAAGCCTTATGTTTAACAGCGCTGAAATTATTACGCGTAATCATTGGTGTACCGGGACTGAGAGTGATTAGCTCCAAGATTTACGCGTATATACTTATATTAAAGTTGTAAATCCATCTCAACCTAAATTAATTGGTTGCAGCATTAATTGATTGAAGTTATTTATGTTACTTGAGCTACAAGAGTGGATGCATCTTCCACCTAACTACGCATTACATTTCTCAGCTATCAACTAGTAACTGTTATCTTTGATGAATTATAAAGAAAATTATATGAATTTTTTTAAGAAAAATCTTATCCCACTTGAGACTGAAAGATCAGGGCATCGAATCCTTTCAATATAGAAAAGATCAAAGGCTTAAGTGTTCCAGCTGCACGTTAATAAAGAAGGCCATGAACCAGAATCATTAAAGTTTTGTTGCAAATACAGGGTGTTTCTGAAAAGTCTGACATAAATTAAGGGGGATGCTCTTTGGGCTATGTTTAGCGGAAAATGTTCTATGACATTTTGACGTCCGGGCTACTGTTTTCAAGTAAAGATTGATTTGAGTATTTTACGGGTGACCCCTTAAATTTAATTGAGAAACTGATTTAGACAATGATTTCTAATTTAATTAAGGGGTCATCCCTAAAACACTCAAATCATAACTCAAAAACAGTGGCTCGGACTGCAAAATGTCATAGAAATTACATTTTCGACTCAAAATCGTGCACTCAAAGAACATCCCACTTAATTTATGCCAGACGTGTGTCACGTGTGAGTTGCTGGCAATAAATTAAAAATGAGCTTCAGTTATTTAGTAAAGAATTCAAACTAACCTCCTGGCTAAGAAATAAATTATTTAGCCTGCTAATTAAAGAGTAACGAGCCGCTTAAAAGGCAAAATAACCAAGCCTTATGGGATTATTTAACATTTTTGATTGTCAAAACAAAATGATTTAATAATAACGTAACTATTCAGACTTCAGAAAATTGCTAAAGCTCCTCCGACATCTAAAAAATGCCTTAAGGAATACACATATTTTTCAGCTTGGAAACTTTAACTTGCCATTTTCTGGGCCTTTCTGCTTGAACTAAAGGGGGGGGAAGTGTAGAAACCGACACCACTGACGTCAAATCTTATGTATTTGAACTTAGATGTCAAGTGACTTTGACGTACTATCGACCTATCCGCGCCGAACCGAATGTAAACAAGTTCTCTTTGCATCATATAAACGAGTAGACTGTTGTCCTACATATGTGAATAACCAATTATACGCGAGGAAGGAGGAGCTTGTGGTTTAACGAAGCTTTAAGCCCTTCCCCTTACCTTCAATCACATATAAATATGGGGTACATGGCTTCTTAAAGATTAGAAGAAGTAGAAGAAATCTATGTATTCCTGGTACCATCGTGGCATGTGCACAAGAATTCCCTGTGTCGCTTTTACGTTTTCTCAGCACGGCATTAACAGTGTCATGTTTAAATGAAGAAGTATATACTTTTACACGTCACTAGACCTCTAATATTTCAGAATTAAAACTAGGCCAGACAAAACGCTCTTATATACAAAATCATTATTCATATAAATAGCATATAGTCTGGTCAGGAATACATGCAGTTAATTGGAATCATAATGTACCGATTTTCTCAACGTATCTATATGTGCGGGTTTTGTTTGAAAAGCTGCTAGTCTTATAACGAATTTACCTCGCGAATAATCTATCTCGATGCGCCTTGCACCTTGCTACCAACCAATGAAATGACAGTTATAGAAGACGTCAGAATTATGAGCAGTGACGGATAGAAATCTATCAAGCCCGGCCTGCAAACCCCGCATAGAAATTAGCGATGAATACATGGGAGAACAATGATTACTTTTAGCTCTATGGATTCCTGGTTTGGTAAATATGTTATGATGAAATTTGTTTGAAGGCCTAAATTGTACTACTCTACCGTTGCTTTTCATTCATATCGCGTGCTGTAGTTTTGTACGCCTAGAAACTCGTCTCATAACATCATCGGGTATATGATGACGTGTTAGTCAAGTGCTCTCGCGCATGAATAAAACCAGAAGGGGATAATAGAAGAAGGATGACACCCTGTATCCTCTTAATACTTTAGTATTGTAACATGATTCTTCCCAGGCTGACCCTTTTGTTTGCTCTCCCGCTCATCAAACTTCAGATGGTAACTATCGCGCCGTGGTGTGATAACTGTTTGATATACTAAATCATTAGCAATCAACCCACAAACCTTGATTGTCTTGACGTTTGACAAAAATGACCAAAAGCGCATGCGCCTTGGTAAATAGTTAAGCGCTAATAGAGTAATAATGAGGGAACTATTTATCGCGTACGGGATTCGGTTTAGTAACCTTGCTCCAAATGTTAAGTTGATTTTGGGAAGAATCACGTTACACTTACCCCGCTTTGTGGTTCACTTCTCTCCAACAGAAGTATTACATACTTCTAGTAAAACTAAACGGCTGTTTTAGTGTTTTGTTTATTAGGTCTTCAACTGGTCTATTAACGATCTCGAATAAAATTCAACAGACAGTCTAGACGATGTTATTAATGACCAAACAATGATTCATTCAAGTTCTTAAGTTGGCACGCATTAATTTTAGATTAAAGTAAACCTAAACCTCAGAGCGGGAAGTTAGACCTGCTTTAACCTGTTCTCTTTTAAGGTATAGGAATTTAGTTTTGTTATTACAGTGTTAAAGAAATGAACGGAAAAACTTGCATGAAAGCTTAAGATCTTTGAAATTTGATGCTAAAAACAATCACGGAGGTTTTTTCAATTTTCATTATCAAAAATTAGGTTTAATACTAAAAGTTCAAGCGAAGTTTAACTTTAGCAGAACTTATAGACTTCGGGCTTTCTTCAGTCAATTCTATTATCTTAATTCAAGTAGCAATTCATGTTTTGGCTAAATGCGATTCCTTCTACAGCAACCTGAACTTAATGACTAAACTTTCTTTACTTTTCAAAAAGAAAAAGAAAAATGTTTCCTTCGAAATAATGGTGCTTTTTGATCGACCATTTGGTCAGTTGAAAGCTTTGAACCTACCTCAAATAACAACACTGCTTTTGTCAAAGCTTTTATCCAAGTAAACAACTAACTAAACCGTTTATAAAACTATAGCAAATTCCAGATTCATCATTTATCCTTTACTATAGTTGAAAAATTACAAAACTTTACCAAGACTTATACAGTCACTAATAAAATCTAACCGCATCTTGCGTTGAACATTTCGAAGTGTTTTGAACTACTTTGGAGGAAAAAACTACGTAAGACGAAACATAATTGCAAACGTACACAGAAGTTTCTAAAACAATATAGATAAGAAATATTTCGCACAGTAAACCTAACATCCTTATCACTCTCTTGGGTAATAACTACTAAGAAACCCTGCGCAATTGCCAGTTTGAACCTGCAAATACGCAACTTTAACACCACTGATAGTGGCTATACCCTCAATTAATTGCAATTGAACAATTGTATATTTCCAAGCATTAATTTCCAAAGCCATACACGTAAAGTGCAAGTTTCACCCACAATATTACATACTATAACGGAAGTAAATACAACTTCCTGAATTATCAGAAGCACTCCATCGCAAAACTCCCAATTTTTTCCGCTATAATCCGGTTTGCGAAACTTAAACCAACACCTTACCGTTCATATTCGGATCAAATGACACCCGAACTTTCGGTGATTTTTAATCGAATTATTATTTCGACTCATCACCAAAACTTAATCACCATTTAAAAGAGGGGTGTTGGTGGAAAAAGGAGCGCACAACTTTGTAAAATTGAAGAAATCTCGAAGTCGAACTCGAAATCGAACCGCACCGCTTTTCTTCTCTCAATAAAAAAAAAGAACAAGAAAGGCGCGAACTAAAAGTGGTGGTATAGAGATACGGATTCAGCGCGAAATACTGTCCCGGCGCGAGGAACGTAGGTAAGAACCGATTGGTTACGTACACGTTTCAGTAACACTGCACCGGAGCTTCTATCACAGCGGTTGTAGCTTCTCCTGGAACGGAGATGATCCTCGCCAGCTAGCGATATATTCTTTACTCCGCTGCATCGCTCACATTGGTCGCTAGGTGGCCAAGAACTTGCTACGGTCGATAACATATGCGTTTTGTTTAGTATGGGTGGTGGTGTTGTTATACCCCACCACATTTGAAATTTAATATTTGAAATAATGTATGGACCTCAGGTTGAAGGTTAAACTTCAGGAGAGACACTTAAAGGTGGTTGTGTGTGAGAAGACAGGAATTTCCTTTTCTATTTTAAAACTGTCAAATTGAACATTTATATTATTTTTTATGGTGGAATTTCTATAGGAGGGTTCTCTATAACCTTCTGATAAAAATGCTAGATAGCCGAGGGGCTATTCACCCAGATTAAGGGTTACGACTAATTATTTTATCATTGTATATATTGTAGGTCAGTTAAGGTACAACGTGGCCATCGATTACGCTAAGTGACACTGACTGGCCCCTCGAAGATACGGAAAAGTTTTTTGGATCGTTATTTTCGAGAAAGTTCAAGATTCGTAAATGGTCAGAATTGAGCGAGCCAATTCCCAAAAGGCCTACCGACGGACATAGCTCACTCGATCCACGTTCACGGACGCTACGCTGCTCGCGAGTAGCTTGTGTCGTGATGAGCGTGATTGAGTAGGCTATGCTACGGAGCACTGTTTAACAATTTGCACATCTTTAATATTTGTTATCCAGCTGTTGTTATTTAATAACTTACCGCCAAAAAGGGTAGTTTAATTTTTTAATATCTAAAGTTTGGTTTTCTACAAATTTGGATCGATTTGAACGGAGGTCAAAAGTTAAATATATACTTTTGTAAGTTTTACATGACGTCAGGCGCCTGCGGGGTTTATTTTAATTCAGAACAAGAACTGAAACGTTGTCTCCTAGACAGCTATCACTACAGAGGGCTAATGAATATTAGGCAGGAATTGCATGCCCGATTGCACTAACCTACTCTTTTACAAACCCTGTTTCCTCTATTTCCTTCTGGTTTTACGAGCCAAAGAATGCACGTTTTCCAAAAAAGAAAGCATTAATGTAGAAAGCTTTTAGAATAAAGTATATTTTTCAGTTTTCATATCTAACCCTCGTTTTTAACGAAAACTAGTCCTTCTTTGCAAAAATTCCTTTACAACAGCAAAATAATACTTTTTGAAAGGGTATCACCTGCTCAAGGACCATCCTTGATCTGTTTGAGAACAAAGATGTTAGGGACAATTTCAAAGAAAAGGACTGGTAACATTGAAGCGCTATCTAACGCCTTTGGATCCACATACCGGTTGTTGTAGCCATACCATCCGGTATGTGGATCCAATGGCGTTAGATAGCGCTTCAAATAACATCCGGTAGGCCTATGTGTATACAAAGGCGTTAGATAGCGCTTTTTGAAGTCGTCTCTAAGGTCTATGTTGTTCACATTTCTGTAGAAAACAAATGTCAGACCCCACAACCAAAAACATTCACTATCCCTTTGTAAAATCCCAAAACATTCTAACCATTAATTACCTTCATTAGAAAAAGTATGCTTAAAGACCGCGCAGAAAATGGTATGTACGACACCTCGGGTAATGTAACGAGACTCTGTGGAGACATTATGAAGACACTATAGCCGAGTTTTTAATCTCAAAAGATAAATTCGTTTATATGATATCACATTTTGAGCTTCCCTTTCCAAACGCCTGAGTATTTTTAGTACACATAATGGAGAAAAAACAGGAAAAACACAAACACACGTACACAGGTGTACCTATACCATGACTATAACATCTGTTATGTTTCGCAGGATGAAGCGTTGGCTAGACACTAGTGTTCAGGTGTACTTTAGTAAAAAATGGAAAGCTAAGGTGTATTAACACGCAATTTTAATCCTCGCATGAAAGAAAATAGTGCTTATCGAGTTCTCCCGCACATGTAATACAATGCTTTAGTTTCATAAGCATTACAAAGTTTTGTAAAAGTAATAGTGATTATGAAGAAGGGGGTAGAGTCAGGGGTCGTGTGTTTCCATGTGCCTTTGTTAGTGGCTGACATTCTACATTGCTACATCAAACTTGAAGACTAGACAAAACACGTCTCCCAAAAATAGGTAGCCAACCTTGAATGATCCATACTTGTAGCTCGGTGACTGATCACTTTTTCCCCTGAACCACTTGACTTACGACATTGACAAAGCGAGTCAAGTAGCTTTAGTTCTTGTTTTTATGTGTTATAAATAACTACAATACTTGATAAAACTATCAGTATTTAGCATCGAGTGTTTGTGATTATTTATTCTTTGAGGAAAAAATATATTGGGAAGTGTAACGATTAAAATATACCTTATCGCAGAAATATTACATCGCCTTCTAATTAATTTCCACGTAATTTAACTGCGATAAAATCAATAACGATCCTTTAATATTTGAAGACTAACGAAATTACGAATTTCATAATTATTTTCCCCCTTAATTTTCAAACATAAATAAACCAGTTTAATAGCTTATTTTATTATTTATCTGGCAATCATTAAGCTCACGCGATTCAAGTTTTCATTTTGTGAATATTACTTTAATATTAATGATGAATAAAGTCAAGCCTTCCTAATTATAATTTTGAGTCCGAAAACAGCTGCCTTAGACCTTGAAGGAGAGAGAGAGAGAGAGAGGGATGGAGTCGAACCTGCATATCTATAACGTTGCAGTCTGTACCCCCACCTACGGAACGACAACGAAGTCCTCACAGCATCCTCAGCGGCGTTTAGGTAGGGTCGTACGGTACGGAAACGCTGAAAATGCACCCTGTGTCTTAAAAATAGATGCTAGTTGACGCTACGCGGCAGCACTTAACAATCGCCTACCGATGGGTAGGGGCGTGCGCAAGGTACACTGGGAGACTTAAAGTTGCCGTAGGTCGCCAATCATCATACCGCTCCATCTTACGTCTTTTCTCCCTGCTTAGACGCAGATGCACTCATAATATATTTGCAGTGAACTTTCGACCTTCTCCGTTCAAAACGTCGCGGGTCATTTCTATTATATATCGAAATTCTATACTCAAATGTATAAGTTTAAAGAAGTTGCTATATTAAAAAAATCTTTGAATGATTCTATATTTTAAAATGAAAAAGATATTTTCAGAAGTTAAAGGTTCTCCTATAAATTCCATTAAATATTTTCTGCTGATATGGAATCAAGAAGCGATATCTAGTTTACCAGGGAGAAGGTTTAAGATGCCTAAGTGTTCGTGGACCATAGTCCCAGTCCCCCTTTCATAATACAAGGGGGACGTAAAAGAAGGCCGGCCTATTCGCCTCTCCTCAGTCGGAAAATACGTAATTTTCGTCATTCACGTCGCGCTGACGTGAGTTTTCAAGAACCAATGAGATGTTGGTTGAAATTTAGAGGCGGGGATTAACTCCGGACCTACGTTTGGACTGGAGATAAAGCTAGAAATGAATTATTTCTTCTCCTTAGTAAACTAGATATCGCTTCTTGATGGAATTTTAAAATCAAAATCAAGTTATTTCTAAAGATTTTGGTATTAAAAACATACGTTAGGTCTGTTAAATATGAGAAGAATCGCTTTAAAAATTGTTAGTGTAATTTTAATATATAACATCCTCTTTTGAATGAACTGCATTTCGTCAAATACCAAAAGTATTGTTTGAATTAAATGATCTCAAAACTTCTTCGGAACTATTTCGCAATTGAAAACTGTATAGATAACCCTTTTCTATCTATATTTCTAGGAATGACATAAGCCTAACGATACCCTTTCTTCAAGATCGGATTGTACCCTTGATGAAAAAAGAAAGAAAAAACTTTTAATTAGAAAATTAATTGGTTCGTTCGTGTTATACGCTTGACTTCTCTCTTTTGCGCCGCGCATTGAGATCCTTGTTTGAGGAAAGGTATTGGTATGAATGAGAGTAGATTATCATGAAATTATCAGTTAAATATCCTTTATTACTTCAACACGAAAAACGTCTGTCAATAACGCTAAACTACTTTCATTGTTTACATATTAGAGTGATTGAAAATTACTTCTAAATTCAAGATATGTTGAATCAGAAATACAAACAGCTAATAGTAATCATTGTGCCGCTCAATATCACATGTTAATTTCAACGCGTGTTTTTGAGCCGGGCTTGGGTACTATACGTCGCGCCTAATAATTCTGACGTCTTTCAAACCGTGAATCCGTGATTTCATTGGTCGGTAGCAACGCGAGGTCAAGTGTGCATGCGCCAAATTCATTATTCGCGAAGTAAAATTCCTCATACCATAAGTTTATAAGATATATTCCGCAAGTATGACACAACTTATGCTTCGTAATCTTAGAGACTAACAGCTCGAGCTAGTTCGAGAACGACAAGCTACCACAACTATACACTCGGTTTAGCAGTCCATCTTCCTATTTAGTCTGTCCTAAGCCTTTGATAGCGCCTCACCAGGCGTCGCTTTACGAGAATCTATGACCAACGTCACTTCATGAGAAGTTCTTAATAACCAGTGACAAACTTATGGAACATAACTTATGAACTTATGCAGTCTCACATGATGATTAGTCTAGCTCTTCCCCAAAAAATCCGCCTATATAGGTGAGTTGAGAAAATGGCTACACAATGAATGGCTGTTCCGAGAATGACAGATGAAGAGATGTTCCAAGTTCCATAAGAACTAAAAACTTCCAAATAATCAGTTTCTTTTCTTTGCCAATGCACGACAAAATTGGCGCGGGTGGAGGCGTTGTTGGATAGTTCAGTATTTATGTTAGCACTTTCTTCTTAGTTCTCTCTATACTATACTTTCCTTTTCTTTCTCGAATCTCAATCGATTTATTTCTCCAAGAGTTCATCGTTGTAGACGAAGTGGAAGGCCCCATTCCCAAGCATCGTTCAACCCAGTTAAGCTTTAGAGCTTTGCTTTAATAAAGAACCTCTATTGGCCTCTGGACGGTGGTTGTCCCGGAACCGGGTACTAACTCCAGATACTTGTATAACAAATTCTTTCGACGACAAAGTTACCCTAGTGAGTGATAAAGTATGGTGTATTGAAAGATCTTTGTTACGGTGTTCTCCATGGTTTCTTTTTAAACCTTAAGGTATTTGAGCCAAGAGGACTTGGCCTCTCTGAACTGAGTATTTCTAAGGGGCTTCAAGTGTCCGATTAAAAACCAATATTGGAAAGGTATTACGGTATAGAGTGTAGTGGGTTTACGCTTTGATTTTAGGCTCTGTTAACTTCAGGATTTGATGTAATGAGCCATAGCGACAATGAAGGTATGTCTTCAACTTTAAAAGAGGTAAAGACTTCCACAATTACAGTATTTTTCTTTCAATTTAAGTTTAATTATTTAATCAATATCTTTAATATCAACGCCGAGGGTTTTTGGATCCGTTAGGGTTTTTCTTGTCTATTCTAAAGTTCATTAATAAGTTTATGAAAGTTAATCCCATCTGGTTTACATTAATGGAACAATGCTAAAGGCGGCCTGGTCTATTTTTGGCGGAAATTACACATTATCAGAAGGGGTTAATAGAAGAAGGATGACACTCTGTATCCTCTTAATACTTCAGTTATGTAACATGATTCTACCTAGGCTCATTCCCTTTGGTTTGCTCTCCTGCTCATCAAATTTCAGATGGACATAGCACCGTGGGGTGAATTCTATAACAGTTTGGAACTAAATCCTCAGCAATCAACCCACAAACCTTGATTGACTTGACGTGGGGACAAAACACAGAAACGCATGCGCCTTGGCAAATAGTTAAGCGCACTAATAGAGAAATGATGAGGGAATTATTTATCGCTCCAAAGGTAAAATGATGTTGGGAAGAATCATGTTACAATTACCCCGTTTTGTGGTTCACTTCTCTCGAAGAGAAGTATTATATACTTCTGACATTATTAATGACAACAAATGATTATGGGAGATTGTTAAATACTTTTAGTGGGTCAGTGCAATAATATTTCTGAATATGAATATGAAAGACATTTTTCCATTTTAATCTTTGCTAAACCAACGCTAAAGCAATAATAGTTAACAATGTGCTGATATTGAGTGTCCACTTGATTTTCCTCGAGCACTAACATTAAGACGAGTTTTATTTGCTTTCTTAAGGACAATATATTGTTGTATCTAGTACATGCCTTGTTGCAACGGCTAAGTTGAAGAGGTTTGCCTTGAAGGTTATATATTGCGTATCTCCTTATTGCTATGGTATTATCTTATTGCACAGCTTTACGACACAATTTTGACAAGACCATGAAGAGCTTAAATAAATCTCAATCACACTTTGTTACATCAGGAATTCATAAAAAATAGTTCATAAGATATGTTCCATAAATTTGTCACTGGTTACGGAGAGCTTATCATGAAGTGACGTAGGAGAAACGTCATAGATTCTCATAAAGAGACGCCTGGTGAGGCGCCTGCCAAACTAACCGAGTGTAGTCAATTCTCGCTTGTCGTTCTCGAACTAGCTCGAGCTGTAAGTCTCTAGCATTACGAAGTATAGGTAGGTGTCATCCTTATGTAAAATATCTTATAAACTTATGGAAGCACCTATACTAATTTAGCAGTTTTCCATCTTCATTTTAGGACACATTACAAGTTTCTTTATGAAATACTTTCTGTTAAGGTTAAAGTTCATACTGCAATATCTAATTTGCCTATATTAGAACACGCCCAATACTTGATACTACGTAGATTCACGGAATTGGTCCTTTCCCAATTACATAGATCCCTTTCAGTTCAAGATCATAAACTTTCAATACATTCTTGTGTAAGCGAACTGTCTATTCCAGATCTACACTGTAATTATTAGATCTCATAATAACTCCCTTTTAGCGCCAGGAGGTCTGAATGAAAACCCCTCACATATTCTTTTATTATTGCTATTATTCGCTGGCAATACCAAGCAATAACTCCGCCTCCTTCATTCTATACCCCGCAATTCAGGCGGGATCCAATTTCGAAATAGATTTTCCTTGCCGAGTGTTCGGAATATAGAAACTTCCTTTCTCTCTTAAAATATACAACCATAAACTTTATTAACCTGCAACTCTACAGTTGATGCAATCCCCGGCTCCGCCGTAATTTATACTAAACGTTGGAACTGACCAAAAACGTTACATTTCTGCAAGAGTTATTGATGGTCGCAGTCACAAACGGAAAAGCTATCGTTTTAACCCGCTAGGGGTGGCCACGGTGCAGAGAATTCCTGGACATATTCCGTAGTTTCCTACCTAAACGCAAGTGAACCATCGATTTTGGTTTTAGGGTTAGAGTGACTCGAAAGAGAGAGAGAGAGAGAGAGAGAGAGAGAGAGAGAGAGAGAGAGAGAGAGAGAGAGAGAGAGAGAGAGAGAGAGAGAGAGCGAAAGGGAGAGAGAAGGAATGCTGTTTAAGTCCCGAAGTGAACGCTCCATATTTAAGCTATAGAGCTCTGCTACGAGCAAAATAACACAGTTCAGTTTTCCCAAGGATAACTTATCCTTATTCATTGTGTGAAATTATTAATTACCGGTAATTTACGGCGGTGTTTGGTAAATTACCAGTAAGTTACGAACGGTAAATTAACGACGCAAATCTCTAATTATATAAAGGTAGAAGTGTGTCTACGCTTGTAATATAAAGTAGTTCATAGCGTAGTAGCACTGTAGCACAAGAGTGGACATTTTGAACAATACATTTAAAAATGCCTAGCGATGTTAGCTTGGTACGAATAAAAGAGACATTTAACTTCAAACTCTTTTGCGGTTACACTTTGAGCTACTTTACATTATAAGCTTAGGCACACTTCTTCCTTTAGGTACACTTCTGCTAGATAAAGGCTCATTAACTTCATTAGATTGGGAGCTATTGAAATTGTCCGAACAAGATGGGCACTCTGATATATCTTACTCCACATGTGTGCCAATTTCCTTGTTTTAGGGGCCAATCATTGTTTGGAAGCCCATATCGCCAAAATTTAGTGTTTCAGACCACATGTTCTTTGACACTTTTCATTCAGTCTGACCCGAGGAACACACCTTTTAATTTATGGCAGACTAATCAGAAATACCCTGAATATCCTGTAGATGTGTCTTATGGCGTTTGGACTTCAATGTTCCGTCATATTTAAAAATGGCGGCCCAAAAACTAATAAAAATGTCCCGACGGGCAACGGAAAGTGCTTTTTCAACTAATTTTATAATAAAACCATCCACGATTAATCACTTCTCATTAATTTAACGATAAGTGAGCTCTAATTTGATTTTGAGTTTCTTTATCAGAACTTACGCCAATCGATAACCCTAATCCAAAAAACATTTGAGAATAATAACAAGAAGTGATATCTAATTTATTAGGCGAGAAGGTCTAAATTCGCCACATTTCTAGCTTTATATCCAGTCCAAACGTAGGTCCGGAGTTAATCCCCGCCTCTAAATTACAGCCAGCATCTCATTGGTTCTTGAAAACGGACATCATCGCGACGCAAATGACGAAATTTACGCATTTTCCGACTGAGGAGAGGCGAAATGGCCTGGCCTCCTTTCACGACCCCCTTGTATTTTGAAAGGGGGACTGGGATTATGGTGCGCGAATGCTTAGGCATCTTATACCTACTCCCTAGTAAACTTGATATCACTTCTTGATAATAAAAAAACTTCAAGAATCAAATTCCTTTAACTAAACTAAAAAATATCTCGATCGTCTTTTATATCATCGCTCCTTGGAAAGGGGAATCCTATCATTGTTCTCGTATTTTCCGCCTTGCAGATGGTAGTCTCGCATTCTTTGGCCGACTTCCGAAATAAGGCGTTATACCTTTCGGCCATTGCGAATGTTTATGTGTTATAAAAATGATCGGTACTGCAGCCTCCCACGCAGTGATTTTTTTCTAAGGCGAAAGATATCTGGAGAACAGATGCTTTTTTGCGAGATTCGAGAGATATTTCCATGAATCATGCCTTGGTACGAGAAACAAGGCTAACCATGCAAATCTGGGTCATGTTCCAATTGCCTCATAGATAACCCCAAAGGGAAATACATTTTTTTATGTTAGAATCGAATCTGCTACTATACTCGGTACTATTATTTATATATACAGGGTGTTTCTGATAAGTCTGCCATAAATTAAGGGGAGTCTTTTTGAGCGATTTTGAGTGGAAAATGTAACTTCTATGACATTTTGCGGTCCAGGCCACTGTTTTCAGGTAAAGATTGATTTGAGTATTTTATGGATGACCCCTTAAATTTAATTAAGACAATTATTTCTAATTTATTAAGGGGTCATCCATAAAACACTCAAATCATAACTCGTGAAAACTGTCCCTTAGGGCAAAATGTCGTAGAACATTTTCGACTCAAAATCGTGCACACAAAGAACATCCCCTTTAATTTATGGCAGACTTATCAAAAACACACTGTATATTTTAACACTACGATTTATTACCTTTATTTACACGGCTTTATAACGTCTGATTATTAATATTATTAAATTTTTATATACGACGCTACAGATAATTTTAATCATAATCTTTCTTCATGAATATTTATGAGAAATTTTATATTAAAATATTTGTTATGTACATTTCATCTTGCGCTATATAAGGCCACCAAAGTATTCATACCAATTCAACTTCATTTATTTTAGTTAAAACTTAGTTATTACGATTTTTTTAATTACTTTAATTAGTTTACTTCAATTAAGACTTTAAAGAATGTTTAAGGAAAGCCAGCATTTAGGATGAAAGCTCTAATGTATTTCCTACGAGCGCCTGTAGAAATGTTTAACCCGCAATACACCAATGTTCAGGGAAAAAACCGAATACAGGAACTAACTGGCGAAAATTAAATGTGGCATTACATCACTCCTTGAAGAGATAAAAACTTGGCTTGGTGGACGGCTCAGCTTCACGTTTCTCTCACTATAACAATAGTTGGAGCTAGTTACGTTAATAACAAGTCAGGTCAGTGTCACCACGTTCGTTTTGCCCCATACTTCCATTGAACACAGCATTTATGGCATTAAGCTTACCTAATGTACCTCGTTTTTTGAACCAATTAAACCTTTCATCTGATTGGTCGAATTTAATCCATAAAGTCAATTGAAGTTATGCATAACAAACTTACCCATATATTGCTCATTTCTACAGTTCCCCATTGTCATCCCAATCCTGCCTACTCTTGCTGTTATTTGGCAATATAATACAATGCGAAGACGAACCACTAATAATAATATCATGGGGTTTAATAGTAGATGCAACAAAATTACAATAGATGATTGCCAAATTTCTTATAATCCATATTGTAATTCTTTATAACAATTGCAAGTTTCAAGCCCACATGCATCTGTATTATATTGATCAGTAGTTCAAAGAAAGAAATCCGGAGATTTTATAACCGATTTTTCTAATAATTATAAGAACTATCTGCATAATGAAACATCCATAAAATATCTTCGAATGGTATTAAAATTCAAATAAGTTTGAGATTTCATATATAATTTGAAATTTGCAACCGTGATACACGAAAAAAGAAAATAGATTTTAATAAAAATTGTTGTTAAGAAGAGAGGCTGAATATTGGTCTGTAAAAAATTGTCGTTTGGTAAGTTTGTATGGTCTAGTCTAAATTAACTTCCGTTATGGGCGCTTCATTACCTAAGCACTTTATTGGTTTATAAATGGTGAACCGGATATTAGGAGGAAAACTGAAAAGTAAATAGGGTACTAGGTAAATGGACTTTCCAAAGTTGTTATTTTCTACTTCATTTTGTTATACCTCTATGATTTAATGGGGTCTGATTACTTTCGCAGATACCATTCCTAATAGCAGAAAAGTATGGGCATTTAGTTTTGTAACCTTATAGCTAAAATATCCTGTATACTTACAACATTTCGACTTCGTTTTAGAGCTGTTTGATCTTTAAGGGTTAAGATAGTCTAGCCTATACAGAAGTAGGATGAGACTAGAAGTAAAGAGCTCTAGCATTGGTAATAGATGATGGCACTAGTGAACAAATTTGAGGATTTTATGCCGCTTCCATCGCGCCTACACTAGAGAGAAAAAATTGGTCGAGTTCCAAAAATTTTCCTATCCTCTTCCCCTCATCCTAAAAGCCGCGGAACACGAACGCGGGTGCTTGAATCTAGTTCGGCCGTCTACCACCGCGAGCGTCTCACGTTTTGGAGGGAAAACTCAGAAACCGCTACCAGAGGGCCAACCGTTGGTGTGTTATCAAGAATATTCACTTTTGCCAAGTGAAGAATTTGGTTACCTCAATACTTCTAGTCCCTTATCCTATTTCTGGTCCGGTCCCGATTCGCCGCTTTTCATTTCGCCGCCAAGAAGTTCCGATTCGCCGCTTTTCATTTCGCCGCCAAACGGGACTCATTTCGCCGACTTATTAAGATGAGATTTTCTAATATACCATATTCATAAAAAACTTCATTTTGACATAAATGTAAAACCAAAGGTAAAATACTAATGTTTTACAAGATGACTAGCCGCGTTTAGATATTCAATCCAAGTTAAATCTGAATTTTCAAATCGTAACTTGAGCTCGACAAGACGCTTGTCCAGTTGGCTGTAAGTTGGATCACGCCAACGGATAATCCTTCCATTCCGAAGAAGTTTCAAATCGTCCACTACCTTGACTTCTTCTTCCTTCAGAACTTTAATTAATTCAAATATATTTGGATGTATTAGGTTAGGTTAGGTTAGGTTAGGTCAGGTCAGGTTAGGTTAGGTTAGGATAACCGATTTTCCATAATATTTTTATTTTCATTGAGGTCCTTGCGTAGGAAAAGCGGGCCTTTTCCAACAAATTATTTGGCTATATTCGGTCCAACGGGATGCGGTTCAATGGGACATTCGGTCTAATGGGGTTCGGCCCAATGGGCCAGCAGCGTTTGAGAAGCCATTTGAGACGCGAAATAACAAGCACGATATTCTTATACCCTACTTCTTAAAATATTAAAGTCTAATCACAAAAAAGCGGCGAAATGCGACGACTCCGAAATGAAGTGGCGGCGAAATGGATGGGCGGCGAACTGAGACTTTTTTTGGAGGCGAATTGGCGCGGCGGCGAAATGAATAGCGGCGAATCGGGACCAAACCCTATTTCTGGTCTATATGTAGTTGCACAACCTAGACAGTATAGGCAGTCAAACAAAAGGACCGAAAAACGTGCACGAAAACATATTATATATCATATTCGATTTTATTGCTCTGATATTG
>JAEQBA010000502.1:0-18524 GCA_019434445.1 Phalangium opilio | reverse complement strand
GTGAGAGGCCAGTGTAATAGTCCATGGTTCCATTTTGCTTGTTTATTCTCTACTGGCCTCTCAAGTAGGCCACTACTGACGCCTAGTTGAGAGGCCAGTGTAATAGTCCATGGTTCCATTTTGCTTGTTTATTCTCTACTGGCCTCTCAAGTAGGCCACTACTGACGCCTAGTTGAGCGGCCAGTGTAATAGTCCATGGTTCCATTTTGCTTGTTTATTCTCTACTGGCCTCTCAAGTAGGCCACTACTGACGCCTAGTTGAGCGGCCAGTGTAATAGTCCATGGTTCCATTTTGCTTGTTTATTCTCTACTGGCCTCTCAAGTAGGCCACTACTGACGCCTAGTTGAGCGGCCAGTGTAATAGTCCATGGTTCCATTTTGCTTGTTTATTCTCTACTGGCCTCTCAAGTAGGCCACTACTGACGCCTAGTTGAGCGGCCAGTGTAATAGTCCATGGTTCCATTTTGCTTGTTTATTCTCTACTGGCCTCTCAAGTAGGCCACTACTGACGCCTAGTTGAGCGGCCAGTTTTTTTTGTTTATTCTCTACTGGCCTCTCAAGTAGGCCACTACTGACGCCTAGTTGAGAGGCCAGTGTAATAGTCCATGGTTCCATTTTGCTTGTTTATTCTCTACTGGCCTCTCAAGTAGGCCACTACTGACGCCTAGTTGAGCGGCCAGTGTTGTTTATCTTGCTTGTTTATTCTCTACTGGCCTCTCAAGTAGGCCACTACTGACGCCTAGTTGAGCGGCCAGTGTAATAGTCCATGGTTCCATTTTGCTTGTTTATTCTCTACTGGCCTCTCAAGTAGGCCACTACTGACGCCTAGTTGAGCGGCCAGTGTAATAGTCCATGGTTCCATTTTGCTTGTTTATTCTCTACTGGCCTCTCAAGTAGGCCACTACTGACGCCTAGTTGAGCGGCCAGTGTAATAGTCCATGGTTCCATTTTGCTTGTTTATTCTCTACTGGCCTCTCAAGTAGGCCACTACTGACGCCTAGTTGAGCTGCCATTTCTTGTTTATTCTCTACTGGCCTCTCAAGTAGGCCACTACTGACGCCTAGTTGAGCGGCCAGTGTAATAGTCCATGGTTCCATTTTGCTTGTTTATTCTCTACTGGCCTCTCAAGTAGGCCACTACTGACGCCTAGTTGAGCGGCCAGATCTTGTTTATTCTCTACTGGCCTCTCAAGTAGG
Source organism: Phalangium opilio (assembly GCA_019434445.1). NCBI lineage: Eukaryota > Metazoa > Arthropoda > Arachnida > Opiliones > Phalangiidae > Phalangium > Phalangium opilio. Next base: position 17,328 of record JAEQBA010000502.1, on the reverse strand, counting down.
CCACTACTGACGCCTAGTTGAGCGGCCAGTGTAATAGTCCATGGTTCCATTTTGCTTGTTTATTCTCTACTGGCCTCTCAAGTAGGCCACTACTGACGCCTAGTTGAGCGGCCAGTGTAATAGTCCATGGTTCCATTTTGCTTGTTTATTCTCTACTGGCCTCTCAAGTAGGCCACTACTGACGCCTAGTTGAGCGGCCAGTGTAATAGTCCATGGTTCCATTTTGCTTGTTTATTCTCTACTGGCCTCTCAAGTAGGCCACTACTGACGCCTAGTTGAGCGGCCAGTGTAATAGTCCATGGTTCCATTTTGCTTGTTTATTCTCTACTGGCCTCTCAAGTAGGCCACTACTGACGCCTAGTTGAGCGGCCAGTGTAATAGTCCATGGTTCCATTTTGCTTGTTTATTCTCTACTGGCCTCTCAAGTAGGCCACTACTGACGCCTAGTTGAGCGGCCAGTGTAATAGTCCATGGTTCCATTTTGCTTGTTTATTCTCTACTGGCCTCTCAAGTAGGCCACTACTGACGCCTAGTTGAGCGGCCATGTTCTTGTTTATTCTCTACTGGCCTCTCAAGTAGGCCACTACTGACGCCTAGTTGAGCGGCCAGTGTAATAGTCCATGGTTCCATTTTGCTTGTTTATTCTCTACTGGCCTCTCAAGTAGGCCACTACTGACGCCTAGTTGAGCGGCCAGATCTTGTTTATTCTCTACTGGCCTCTCAAGTAGGCCACTACTGACGCCTAGTTGAGCGGCCAGTGTAATAGTCCATGGTTCCATTTTGCTTGTTTATTCTCTACTGGCCTCTCAAGTAGGCCACTACTGACGCCTAGTTGAGCGGCCAGTGTAATAGTCCATGGTTCCATTTTGCTTGTTTATTCTCTACTGGCCTCTCAAGTAGGCCACTACTGACGCCTAGTTGAGCGGCCAGTGTAATAGTCCATGGTTCCATTTTGCTTGTTTATTCTCTACTGGCCTCTCAAGTAGGCCACTACTGACGCCTAGTTGAGCGGCCAGTGTAATAGTCCATGGTTCCATTTGCTTGTTTATTCTCTACTGGCCTCTCAAGTAGGCCACTACTGACGCCTAGTTGAGCGGCCAGTGTAATAGTCCATGGTTCCATTTTGCTTGTTTATTCTCTACTGGCCTCTCAAGTAGGCCACTACTGACGCCTAGTTGAGCGGCCAGTGTAATAGTCCATGGTTCCATTTTGCTTGTTTATTCTCTACTGGCCTCTCAAGTAGGCCACTACTGACGCCTAGTTGAGCGGCCAGTGTAATAGTCCATGGTTCCATTTGCTTGTTTATTCTCTACTGGCCTCTCAAGTAGGCCACTACTGACGCCTAGTTGAGAGGCCAGTGTAATAGTCCATGGTTCCATTTTGCTTGTTTATTCTCTACTGGCCTCTCAAGTAGGCCACTACTGACGCCTAGTTGAGCGGCCAGTGTAATAGTCCATGGTTCCATTTTGTTGTTTATTCTCTACTGGCCTCTCAAGTAGGCCACTACTGACGCCTAGTTGAGCGGCCAGTGTAATAGTCCATGGTTCCATTTTGCTTGTTTATTCTCTACTGGCCTCTCAAGTAGGCCACTACTGACGCCTAGTTGAGCGGCCAGTGTAATAGTCCATGGTTCCATTTTGCTTGTTTATTCTCTACTGGCCTCTCAAGTAGGCCACTACTGACGCCTAGTTGAGCGGCCAGTGTAATAGTCCATGGTTCCATTTTGCTTGTTTATTCTCTACTGGCCTCTCAAGTAGGCCACTACTGACGCCTAGTTGAGCGGCCAGTGTAATAGTCCATGGTTCCATTTTGCTTGTTTATTCTCTACTGGCCTCTCAAGTAGGCCACTACTGACGCCTAGTTGAGCGGCCAGTGTAATAGTCCATGGTTCCATTTTGCTTGTTTATTCTCTACTGGCCTCTCAAGTAGGCCACTACTGACGCCTAGTTGAGAGGCCAGTGTAATAGTCCATGGTTCCATTTTGCTTGTTTATTCTCTACTGGCCTCTCAAGTAGGCCACTACTGACGCCTAGTTGAGCGGCCAGTGTAATAGTCCATGGTTCCATTTTGCTTGTTTATTCTCTACTGGCCTCTCAAGTAGGCCACTACTGACGCCTAGTTGAGCGGCCAGTGTAATAGTCCATGGTTCCATTTTGCTTGTTTATTCTCTACTGGCCTCTCAAGTAGGCCACTACTGACGCCTAGTTGAGCGGCCAGTGTAATAGTCCATGGTTCCATTTTGCTTGTTTATTCTCTACTGGCCTCTCAAGTAGGCCACTACTGACGCCTAGTTGAGAGGCCAGTGTAATAGTCCATGGTTCCATTTTGCTTGTTTATTCTCTACTGGCCTCTCAAGTAGGCCACTACTGACGCCTAGTTGAGCGGCCAGTGTAATAGTCCATGGTTCCATTTTGCTTGTTTATTCTCTACTGGCCTCTCAAGTAGGCCACTACTGACGCCTAGTTGAGAGGCCAGTGTAATAGTCCATGGTTCCATTTTGCTTGTTTATTCTCTACTGGCCTCTCAAGTAGGCCACTACTGACGCCTAGTTGAGAGGCCAGTGTAATAGTCCATGGTTCCATTTTGCTTGTTTATTCTCTACTGGCCTCTCAAGTAGGCCACTACTGACGCCTAGTTGAGCGGCCAGTGTAATAGTCCATGGTTCCATTTTGCTTGTTTATTCTCTACTGGCCTCTCAAGTAGGCCACTACTGACGCCTAGTTGAGAGGCCAGTGTAATAGTCCATGGTTCCATTTTGCTTGTTTATTCTCTACTGGCCTCTCAAGTAGGCCACTACTGACGCCTAGTTGAGAGGCCAGTGTAATAGTCCATGGTTCCATTTTGCTTGTTTATTCTCTACTGGCCTCTCAAGTAGGCCACTACTGACGCCTAGTTGAGAGGCCAGTGTAATAGTCCATGGTTCCATTTTGCTTGTTTATTCTCTACTGGCCTCTCAAGTAGGCCACTACTGACGCCTAGTTGAGAGGCCAGTGTAATAGTCCATGGTTCCATTTGCTTGTTTATTCTCTACTGGCCTCTCAAGTAGGCCACTACTGACGCCTAGTTGAGAGGCCAGTGTAATAGTCCATGGTTCCATTTTGTTTGTTTATTCTCTACTGGCCTCTCAAGTAGGCCACTACTGACGCCTAGTTGAGCGGCCAGTGTAATAGTCCATGGTTCCATTTTGTTGTTTATTCTCTACTGGCCTCTCAAGTAGGCCACTACTGACGCCTAGTTGAGCGGCCAGTGTAATAGTCCATGGTTCCATTTTGCTTGTTTATTCTCTACTGGCCTCTCAAGTAGGCCACTACTGACGCCTAGTTGAGCGGCCAGTTCTTGTTTATTCTCTACTGGCCTCTCAATAGGCCACTACTGACGCCTAGTTGAGAGGCCAGTGTAATAGTCCATGGTTCCATTTAGCTTGTTTATTCTCTACTGGCCTCTCAAGTAGGCCACTACTGACGCCTAGTTGAGAGGCCAGTGTAATAGTCCATGGTTCCATTTTGTTTGTTTATTCTCTACTGGCCTCTCAAGTAGGCCACTACTGACGCCTAGTTGAGCGGCCAATGTAATAGTCCATGGTTCCATTTAGCTTGTTTATTCTCTACTGGCCTCTCAAGTAGGCCACTACTGACGCCTAGTTGAGAGGCCAGTGTAATAGTCCATGGTTCCATTTAGCTTGTTTATTCTCTACTGGCCTCTCAAGTAGGCCACTACTGACGCCTAGTTGAGAGGCCAGTGTAATAGTCCATGATTCCATTTTGCTTGTTTATTCTCTACTGGCCTCTCAAGTAGGCCACTACTGACGCCAAGATGAGCGGCCTGACACTTAACCTAACCTAACCCAACCCAACCCAACCCAACCCAACCTAACCCAACCCAACCCAACCCAACCTAACCTAACCTAACCTAACCTAACCTAACCTAACCTAACCTAACCTAACCTAACCTAACCTAACCTAACCTAACCTAACCTAACCTAACCTAACCTATACTTATCTAGTTTGAACGTTAGGACATATCTGTACTGGCCTCGCAATTAGGCCACTTAGGACACCTAGTTTAAAGGCCAATGTGATGCTTCCATTTCGTTTTTAATATTTATTCACGAACGGCAAAGTAGCCGACGATAAAAACATAGATAAGAAACCCATGTATTGTCCCTAGTTTAATTTTGCGTGTTTATTCTCTACTGGCCTCTCAAGTAGGCCACTACAAACGCTTAGTTCAGAGGCGCGTGTAATTGTACACGGTTCCGTTTTGCATGTTTATTTTCTAATGGCCTCTCAAGTAGGCCACTACCAACGCCTACTTGAGAGGCCCGACATGGAATTTCACCCGCCTCGCCTAAACCTAACCTAACCTAACCTGGTCTAATCTCGTTTGAACGTAAGGGCATATCTGTACTGACCTCGCAATTAGGTTAAAAGCCAATGTATTATTCCAACATTTCGTTTTGCATGTTCATTCTGTACTGGCCTCGCAATTAGAACACTTAAAACGCCTTGTTAAAAGGCCAGTGCATTACCCCATTTTATTTTTCCTGTTTATTCACGAAAGGCTAAGTATGCGCCTCTTTACACGGAAAAAGACAGTGATATAGCAATGTTTTGGAAAAGGCGGCAATTTATGATTAGTGAGAAATAATTTGGAAAAGGCGGCAATTTATGGTTAGTCAGCAATATTTTGGAAAAGGCGGCAATTTATGGTTAGTCAGCAATATTTCAAAAAGGCGGAAATTTATGGTTAGTCAGCAATATTTTGGAAAAGGCGGCAATTTATGGTTAGTCGGCACAATGTAGCAATTCATACTATTTTCTCCATCATAGGTTCCGCTTTTCCTCGTAGGGGGAATACTACTATTTTTACTACCATCCTACTAAAAATTTTACCACTATGGAAAACGGCCTCTAAAATAGGAATGACCCAATTGCATTATAACTTAATTTCAATTTCGTTCTAAAAATTCCTAAAGTTTGTTAAGGTGCGTTTTCGTAGTTTCATTGTCACTTTACAATGATAGTAAAAGTTGAAGCCAGTTTAATTTGATTATATTATTTGCGGTTATAAATTACGAGAAGCTAGTTGTCTTTGAAGTTTCTTAAAACATTAACGATTTATAGTCTCTAATTTCTAATCCCAATTCCTTCGAGTCTAGACGAGGAAAGGGGTAAATACTGAGACAACTCTACATTCCCGCCACCTAACCTTCGTACAGAAAAGTTAAATAGACTAACAAGCTAGCCCCAATCTCCTTTCTCCGATCTTAATATGTCTCGGGGGATACGAAATTCCCCCTATTATCCACGGGATTTGCCCTATTTTGATCTAAAAAACAAATAGTTCAACACTATCCGAATCCGAGACTGATAAGGGAGCCGAGGCCCGAAACGTATTAATAATTAATTTGCGTTCTACGTATTGAATAATTTAGTTTCGGTTCTAGTTATTTTTAAACAAATGAAATTCGTTACACCGAGCCTAATTCAACCTGATAAAATTAGACATAAATATTGGGGCAACCGCACTCTTTCCGAAGTGTTTTTAAGACCGAGGCTTAACTGATTTTCACAAATGCCGAAGATAAAACAATTTAACAGTCTCTTACCTCTTCCTTGACGATTCCATCGTTGTCCACTGCGTTATCCGCGACATCATCAATTAATTTTCACGACAATTAACTTAATTAACATACCCAGTTTTGAAAATCATACTCAACACGAACCACGAAACGCGGCAACATCACGTTCGTAAAAATCGAAAATGTTGCTGGCTTCCTTCTTCCTCCCCACAACCTCAGTCACGTGATACGCGGGAAAGTTTCGGAATGGCGAAACTATCGCCCCCTGTATTCTCATTCTAACTTATGTTTTCCCGCCAAAAACAGGCCGAGGCTTAACTAAATTACGTTCCAAATAAATCAAAATGAGATAAATTAACGCTAAAAATTTATGAAAATGAGAAACCTTAAAATTAAATACTGTAAAAATTGTGTATAAACAATATTTTTATTAATATTTCTATAATTTGTACAAGAAAAATCTTTTTATACATATTGAAATGGTTTTTGTTTTTCTTTTTCACCTTTGCTTTGTTTTAACCAAAAAAATTGTAGAAATAAAGCGTAGAAATAAATTCCAAAATGAATTAAATGGGAATTACTAAATTAGTTAGCAAATCCCGAATGGCTGGATAAATGCTACATTCTCCCGTTTGGGGATTATACTCGGCAAATCGGCGTAACATTTGCCCAATTATAGCGATAGGGGAAGTGGGAGGCATGCTCATATGCTCCCGTTTCTCCGCCAATTGGGTCGTGTTCGAACTCATATCGTAAACGATAGAGACAGCTACCGTTTGCGGTTCCGCCCCAGGAGGCAGCGACAATCCCATTCGCGTCAATTGAAGCTGATAAAGAAATGGACATTACAAAATTAACATCCTATCGCAGAATCAATTAGGGATATAATAATCTTACGAAAAAGAGCATTTTATGATTCGCCGTCACGACGGCTGACATTCCAGCCGGGGCGATGGGTGGGGCGGCGGGAGGAATAGTTAAACACCACTGAACCGCCCATTTTAAGTTTCGATCCGGCATCTAAATTAATTAATTACGTTAGATTAAACATTAACTTCAACTACACGGATGTATGTCTCTTACCAATTCTAATTTCATAATGTGAATACAATCTTTGAGAATTCGTAAGGGAGCGTTTAAAAGTCGTCCAAACGCGAGAAAAGCATTTGGTTTATAAGGAGCACTAACAACCTGAAAATTAACATTAGATTAAATCTAATTAGTAATTACATCAAGATTAAATCGCGTTCTTACTTTGGTATCAAAGAATCGCTCCAAAACTTGTAATTCTTCGGGCGCCCATTGATCTTTACACTCGGGTGTCGGAGTTAATTTCAAATGCAACGATTGTAACGTATTCGGGTTCAAACTGATCTTAAATTGCAACGTTTCAACCTTGAACTGAATGACGCCCGGTTCGTTCGTTTGCAAGGGCGTCAACTATAATTGAAACACCTCCGAGATTAAACTATATTCGTCCTGAAGTAATTAAATTCTTACAGTGTCATCTGATTGAATCGTTCGATGCAAGGATCTCCTGATGAAAACGCATCCCAAGAAACGTTCCAGGGGTGAATAATGAAGGGGGATAATTCCGCTAGGGGTCATACCCACCGCGGGACCGGGACTGCAAAGGATATCGAAGGCTTTGTCACTAAGAACAGTCGGAGTGGCGGCCGCCCAAGTACGTTGAGGTAGTACGCGAGAAGGTGGTACCATACTCATCATTCCTTCAAGATACACGACGTTAGTTACGCCTTTCAGGGGGGGGGGGGTCATCAAAGGCTATGGAATAAAAAACCTTACCAGGTGGTCCAGCTTGCGGACTATGCATGACGGCGTGACTTCCGGGGCTTTGAACTGTTCCAATTGGTCTCGGAGACGGTCTAGGCATTGATGGACTGCCAGGCCAATTAACGGGAGCGGGCGAGGACATGGATAAATTAGCGGACGACCCACCTCCAGGTGTCGCGAATGGTGAGCCGGCTTCCGCGTGGCCTTGAGACCCCATGAAGGTTGAAGCTGCGGGTGACTGAATGGCCACTTGAGAAGTTGTCGACGACGAGGGCGAGGGTGTTGGCAAGAAGGAAGGTGAAGGAACGTGCAAAGGGTTAACGGGTGAACTGGCGGCGAAGAGATTTCCGGGGGAATGGGCTTGCATATGCAACATGGAAGGAGATGGACTGACGTGAGATTGAGGTCCCAATGGAGGAGGAGAGGCCAGGGAAAATGAAGGGTTTGGGGAAGCCCCGTAACCCGCTTGTTGAGATAACATCGAGGGGTGAGGAGAAGCCGGGGTGTGAGGGTTAGAACTAGATGGAGGGGTCATTGGATGATGGCCGAATCGAAGACCACTGGTCGAACCGGCTGAACCAGGGCCACTCGGACCCATACCTGGAGATCACGCGCAGTTTTCAAATGATAATCATTCGATAAGCGTTCCCGTTCAATTTCACTTACCCATACTGTCCTGGGCAGCAACGGCGGCTCTTTGAGCGGGGGAACCGGGTTTGACTGATCCAGAAGCAAATGGATCAAGCGCGTCGAGCGTCGGTACTGGCGAAGGTGGATTATCGTCCTCCGATTGCGATCTGCGTCTAAACTGACTGGCCGTTTCGTCCACGAACTTGCTTAGGAAGGCCTTCAAGCCTTGAATGGGTGTCAACTCCTCCACCGCTTTGCCTTTGTCAAAGACACTGTACGCTCCGTCTCGAACGGTCACCAGTCCTTCTTGTCGGCAATAAATATCCACGCAATAAGTCGTGCGGTACACCAAGCGGATGTGAGTAGATGTTTGAGGTAAGATTACAAAAGGTTGGATAGCTACATGGGGTCGCTGTTGCAAAACGGAAAGATTATTGTTGAAGAAAACTGGACGCTTCTAAAGATAAGTTGTAAAACTACTTACGCTACTGATCATTCCCAATTGCGGAGCCGAGGGCAATTTGCTTAAAGACAGCAAAGGTTTGTAGGTGTAATGAAGTACTTGAAGAAGGGCCACCACGGATCGATGCTGGTTGAATTCGTGTTGCAATTGAGCCGAGACCAAGGTATGAGGGTTGCTAGCAGAAGCGGTCAATCCAACAACCCCAAATGCCAAGTGAAATCTCTTCTCGGACGGTCTCCAATAAATGGTGACGGTATTGGCCTTGTTGGGACCGTATCCCAAAACCAACTTCTTGTAAGTAAATGACTTGATGTCCGATATGGTTTGAATGATGTTATATTGTTCTGCAATGAGAATAATCAAACCAAATGATCAGATTGACCCCCCTGAATTATCAGGCCCTATTTTAAATGACCAATGATGGACACACGCAAAATGATTGGTACCTGTTCCGTGTTTAAGCGCGGCCGCGAAAGCCAAAACCACGCTGTACAAATGTCCCATGGTTGACCAATCGGACAGCGCCTCTAGGACGGTCGAAGAGACGCATGGACTGGTCCCGGATCCAAAATCGTACATGAAATACACGGGTCTTCTCGGACCTTGTTCCTTAACCAATTGACTGACCAGAGGACAGTTGCAATAAACGTATTCCATCAACCAAAACCTGGTTCCTTTGCCTTGCAGTCGAATAGTGCAACTCAAGAGTGCACTCCTTAAGGCCGCCATGGTTTCCGCCGGAACACCCTCGGAATGCGGTAATTGTACTATTTTGATGACATAATTGGCTCCGTCAGCTTCAATCTGAATGCCTTGATGACAAATACCGTGGCGATTCAGTTCGACCGTTAACGTCGAGAAGGGGATTCTCTCGTCGCACATGGCGACAACGTGGGCCAAGTTGGCGATAAAGTAACCGGTGTGTTTTGGTCTTTTCAGTAAAGGATCGTTGGAGAGTTTACTGTTGGCTTTACGTTTGTTACCACTAGACGTTACTTCTGGCCCTGCAATGAAAATCAGGGTTTTCCCCACTGAAATCAAATTCCCCGACTTTACCGAGCAGGGGTAACCTCGCGAAACAATACTTACCATCAACTTGCGTGCAAGGTCCGTGAGTGATGGCGAAAGTATCCAACTTGAGACAATTAACGACCTTCAAGTAGGCTTTGGGTGGGTCAGTTTCGATGGTGGTCTCTTCCTTGACTTCGGGGACTTTGTCCTCCAGGGCTTGAGGTTGCAGAGTGACCAAATAATAAGTTTGATCAATTTCGGTGTTGCTTCTTGGCGAAAGGCTCAACTGGATGACGATGAAGTAATTTTGGTGTTTGCATAGTTTGACAAACAATTTACGTTTGCCCAATTTGCTCAAAACATGATCGGGTGGTAATGCTAAAGGTAGCTGTTCGCTGGCCATGGCTGGTAAATGTTGGATGGTTTTCTCGCAACGCCTCAAAGTGATCCAGTAACGAAGCTCCGTTAAAAGGTTGTCCATTTTACTTAGATCTTTGTTAAGAGCGTCTTGAACGTCGTCCATAAAGGGAATATCCTCTGGGAATTCATTAAAATTGCTAATTCTATTAACTATGGAGACTCATAACTATGATTCTATGATAGATACGGGAAACTCCTTTGAGCATGTTATATTCCTATTTCAATCCTTCCCAACTGTACTAAATACTTGGGGTTATTTCGATCAGGGCCCGAGTAATTAAGCAATTTCAAAGAAATACTGACCAAATTGAGGTATATGCGCCAAAAAGAAGCCAGTGTGTGTATCGACGGCGATTAAAAGCTGCTCTGATTGCATGCAAGGCTGCAAAAGTGGAATGTAAAGGACAGCCGGCGATCCTGATATGATACATTCAACATTTCCAACTTTTGACATCAGTTCATCTCGTAATTCCGCCAATTTATGTTTCGTTCGAATATGAATGCAATGAATTAATAGCTTCTCCACTGACAAATGATCCGACTAAATTGACAATAACGCGTAATTATAGATTTTTAGGCCTAATTTAACGTAAATAAATCGTAAGGCGGCGCTTCCACTGACTTTTATGGCTTGATCGGCCAAACTGGCGTCTTTACTATTCAAGGATGGCGAATGAGAGACTTGCAAAGGTTTACTGGGATCCAAAGGATGAATTTGAACGCTGATCTTGAAGCCCAGTTCATCTTTGGTCACTTGTTCCCTCCAATAAAGAACAACCAACCGACTTCCCGGCGAATAATCCTCGACCCGAATCAAATCGCCCAATCTTTCATTCCTCAATCTCAAAACTTGAGAGTGGAGAACTTCCAATTGCAAACTCAAACAAAACGAGTCTTTAATAACATACGGTCAAGGATAATAGGCCAAAATAGGACGAGTACTTATTAAGAGTCGAAAAAACTAAGAAAAGGATACGAAGGCAATTGTAGAGATCGTGCAAAGGTCGTGGATTATCAATCAGTCGAGATTGACACAGTTGATAAATATAATGAACTTGTAAGGAATGTACCAACGGTTTCCCGTCTATTTTTGTGGAAAATAGTTTTTAATAACCGATCCGGGCCAATTTTAGAACGCTAAAAAGGAAACTAACCACCAGTTTCTTTATCTTCGACTAAAATATCGATATCTAAAAGTCGCCAAGGAATTGTAGGTCCATCTCCCATTAACGTCAAAGAAACTTCAAATTCGTGTTCAACATTAAAAATTACCCTCCCATTTTCTGTAACAATTAATCTCATTAAAGTAAACTAAATTTAAAATTTAATTTAAACACGGGTACCAATTCTGAGATTTCTCATTTGCAAGGGTAGATCGGTAGTCACTAAACGATACTGGATGGTTTGGTTCAATCTAATCAAAGTCGCTCGTTTCTCAGCGGGGGTGATGGGGTCAGGGGGTACGATTCTTTCTCGGATGCACATGGGTAACCTGGAATACGTTCCCAAGGTCAATACTTCCACCGCGCATGGCAAATGAAAACTGGGCAATCGCGCGTGAACCAGAGTTTCCCTGGCTGTTACTGAAAGCATATCGGCAGTGTCGACGAACAACGACGATTGTTTGTCCAAAAACGCCATGATTGACTGAGAAAACCGGAAGGAAACATTGAGATTTTGACGTTACGGGGTGTCAAAGGCATTTTACGAAGCTTACGTTGCATTTTTGAACTTTCGACGCACTGGCGGCCCATTTAACCAGAGCTAAGAGCCTAACAAACAACTGTCTGGTTCTACTGGCAAACTGTACTATCTCAATTTTTCGCTCCATATCCATTTTGCGAGGCAACCTTAATTTGAAAGTAATGTTAGACGAACCAAGCACCCTTTATGGACGCTTCCAATAGTGATCATACGGGGCGAGATTTTTGTCGGGTCGGGTTGGGGAAAAAACCACGGAAAACGGGTCGGGTCGAGGTTTTCCTTTATAGAGTAGTGTCGGTAGAGAGGGGAGTAAACTGTGTGTCCCTCCCTCTAGGCGCGCTTTTGTAAGAGGGGATACTGTACGCGCCTGGTAGGGGGGATGACACTGAGCTAAGAGATAGAAGGGTATGACGTTTGCATACGTAGACCTGACATTACTCTATATATAAGTGTAGTTAACTCACTCTTAATAAATATACCAAGTAGCCATGCACTATGTAATGTAAGAGATTTATTTTCAGTAAATTCGCTCTAACACATTGGCGTTTGGCGGACGACCATGAAATAAGCGAAATTTTGTCTGTAACAAAGCGCGGCTGTCAAAAATAACTTGTCCACCCCGATTTTTTTTAAACCCGACTTCAAATTTCACTGGGCGGGTCGGGTTAGGGTACCCCGTACGATCATTAGCTTCGAAGATTACTTACAATTCGGCTAGAACTGTTAGCTCGTGATACGTTCTTTGCAATATAAAATCAATCAACCTTCCAAGGGGTATCATGGCCCCACCGGGATTGGGGGAGATTTGTTCCACTTGCATGGTTGAAATGGGGGTTTGACGGCCCTCCATTGGACTTGGTACCATAATTTTACTAGCGTTGTCTTTCGATTAACAAATACTGACGATCAATCATGGTTTAAATGATCGGCAGTAATAAATAAACCTACAATTTTCAATACAATATTTTTAATTTTTCACAAGGGAGACACTGCAAGACACTTTTTCTTTGTAGGACCATTCCTTTAAGGAATGACCTAACTGACGCGTTAATTTCAGTTTTTGCTATTATTAATTTATTGCAATGTAATAGCAGCCTACAAAATCATCAGTGTGACGTATGTGCGAACAATGGTTTATAATACATTTGACATCAGATTAACAAAAAAGGGTAATAAAAATAAAGTTATAGGCATAGTCAAACAAGATTTACAATAAATTAAGTTGCACCAGAAGGCCATAATAAAAGAAGAATGTCACTCTGTATCCTCTTAATACTTCAGTTATGTAACGTCATTTTTTGTTTGCTTTACCGCTCATCAAACCTCAGATGGGCATCGCACCTTGCTAGAGTGTATTCTATAATTGTTTAGCACTAAATTCCCACCAATCAACCCACAAACCTCGTCTTGGGGTGGGACAAAAATCCACAAGCGCGTCTTAGATATAGTAAAACTATAAACATATCTATGGTCTGCCTACTACACGTATTTGAAACTAAAGCCTAATGTCCGTGCACTCGAGCTAAAAAACTCGCGAATATTTTAAATCCTGAAAATTCTGAAGTTTTTTGTCTCTTGACAGCACGCACAAAGTTAGGTTACATAGAGACCTAGGTTTGCGCGTGCTGACAACCGATGTTGTAACAGAGTATATACAGAATAAGCTGTCGTCCGAGATAGGGAGTTGCCGATCCTACAGCGTGAAAACTAATTTCCTCACGCGCATTCTTTATCCATGGTTAAACGCTAATAGAGTAATGATGAGGGAACTATTTATCGCGTATGTGATTCGGGTTAGTAACCTTGCTCCAAATATTCCAATGTTATACCCCGATTTGTGGTCCACTTCCCTCGAAGAGAAGTATTATATACTTCTGGTGACACTAACATACAAAACACTTAAATTTGATAAGGCTTCCTAGCTCAAACGAGTCAAAGCGGAAATAATTAAACTAAAGGGGAGAATACCAATGAAAATTTAACACCTTGAAGGAAAGAGATCTCAGAGATGAAATTGTGATTTATTGGTTAAATTTATAATATATGATAATAAGGAAAAACGATTATGTCTGTTAGACAATTGTATCCTGTGTCTTTGTAAAATTTTTATATTGAAAACCCCTGACTTTTCCAGCTTATCAATGACCAAATTTTCCCCAATATCCCTGGTAATTTTAAGGTGTTTACCAGAGTCCACTTAACCTCACCTGGCCCATATTTAGCATTGCTTGAAGCATGGTTTGATACAACAAAGGAAATATGGCGGTGGCACAGGGAGAATGACCAGTTTAAAAATGAAATCGGAGGGGGGGGGTCAGTGGTCCACGGGACCACTAAGAAAATACAAGGATTTTTCAAAAAATTTCTAGATTCTTGAATTTTTGGAACTTGGCGTTTTGAAGTAAAAATTAGTAATCAGAGTCAAGATTTCAAATGAATTATTTTAATTATCCACTTCTTTAGCTTAGCAGACGACGTGCCCTGCTCAATGATCTTGGACCAGTTTATTTTTTCCAGGAATCCAGGCCAGGGAGCTCACGGCCCAGTGCCCAGTTTAAAAAAATCCTTATTTCCCACCCTGGCCAAAATACTGTTAAAAACAGTCTGGGAGGCAGAAGCACAGGGCAAATGACCAGTTTAAAAATTGCCTGGACCAGTTTATAAATTAACGCAGGGAGGGAGGGGCAGTGGTTCACGGACCACCATGAAAATTCAAGCTGTAACCAGAGTCCATCCAGACACTAACTGAAATATTTCAATTATTCACGCTTCCTTAAATTAGCAGACGACGTGCCCTGCTCAATGGTCATGGACCAGTTTATTTATTCCAGGAATCCAGGCCAGGGAGCTCGCGGCCCAGTGTTCAGTATCCTTATTACCCACCCTAGCTAAAATACTGTTAAAAACAGCCTGGGAAATAAGGCGGTAGCACAGGGCAAATGTCCAGTTTAAAAATTGCCTGGTCCAGTTTAAGAATTAATGCAAAAGGGGGGGGGGAGTTCATGGACCACCAAGAAAATTCAAGGGTAACCAGAGTCCAGACACTGATACCATTTTCCTTTGGGCCAATTTTGTGTTGCCGGCGCTGGCGGCAAAAAAACCCAATTTCGCGTAATGCTGTTACAGGATCAAACAAATTATCGACATCTTCAAATGTCAATGGAATATACCCATGACAGAAACATATTTAATCTTGTTTCAATGGAACACACTATTCGTTCGACTTTGGTACGAAATAGCTATGTTCGGAAGAAGTCCGATCTTATACTAGTACAAAGTGCGTATTCCATTGGTAGGGTGGAAAATTCCCCTTAAGAACCGATAAATGCAAGTTTGCCATGTAAATCCATTGGTGTTACGATCACGTGATCGTGACGACACAATAAATGTTGTAGTATGCATATTCCATTGGAAAAATGTCACATTCCCATCGCCCTAATTGCCGGAACAAAAGCGTGAAAGCCGAATTTCCCTTCCGAAAAGTAGTTCAGTTCAGTTCTACTCAATTTAGAGCTTGCGCAGTGCCATTCTTTGATCATTTTTGATGCACTTTACCACACCCACTTTGCTTTTCGACCTTTGAGATCTTTGCGGATATCCAACTGGGCCTTGGCTTTACCAACGCCATCTACATTTTTTTCTAGGGACATGAATATGCCTGATAATTACACGATGGCTTCGCGTTCATTACATCACTACTTAGCACGCCGACTTTCGAGCAGACGATAATTATGAAACGATAGCCCATGAAATCGTATTCCAATGGACTTTTAAGCGCCATGTTTCGAATTATTATTGCCGTGTTGGCAAGTCAGTAGTGCTGGCATGGCGCTGGGAGTTCAAGGCTAATTTTACCAATGGAGCACGCACAGCGTCTCATCACTACTGAGCTTAAACCATTGGAATACGCAAAGGTTTTTCGAGCGCCTCCGGCAGTAAAAAATCTGCCCAAAGGAAAACGCCATAACTCAAATATTTTAATTATCCACTTCTTTTGGCGTTTTCCTTTGGGCAGATTTTTTACTGCCGGAGGCGCTGGAAAAACCTTTGCGTATTCCAATGGTTTAAGCTCAGTAGTGATGAGACGCGGTGCATGCTCCATTGGTAAAATTAGCCTTGAACTCCCAGCGCCATGCCAGCACTACTGACTTGCCAACACGGCAATAATAATTGGAAACATGGCGCTTATAAAGTCCATTGGAATACGATTTCATGGGCTATAGTTTCATAATTATCGTCTGCTCGAACGTCGGCGTGCTAAGTAGTGATGTAATGAACGCGGAGCGATCGTGTAATTATCAGGCATATTCATGTCCCTAGAAAAAAATGTAGATGGCGTTGGTAAAGCCAAGGCCCAGTTGGATATCCGCAAAGATCCCAAAGGTCGACAAGCAAAGTGGGTGTGGTAAAGTGCATCAAAAATGTTCAAAGAATGGCACTGCGCAAGCTCTAAATTGATTAGAACTGAACTGAACTACTTTTCGGAAGGGAAATTTTGCTTTCACGCTTTTGTTCCGGCAATTAGGGCGATGGGAATGTGACATTTTTCCAATGGAATATGCATACTACAACATTTATTGTGTCGTCACGATCACGTGATCGTAACACCAATGGGTTTACATGGCAAACTTGCATTTATCGGTTCTTAAGGGGCATTTTCCACCCTACCAATGGAATACGCACTTTGTACTAGTATAAGAACTGACTTCTTCCGAACCTAGCTATTTCGTACCAAAGTCAAACGAATAGTGTGTTCCATTGAAACAAGATTAAATATGTTACTGTCATGGGTATATTCCATTGACATTTGAAGTTGTCGATAATTTGTTTGATCCTGTAACAGCATTACGCGAAATTCGGTTTTTTGCCGCCAGCGCCGGCAACACAAAATTGGCCCAAAGGAAAACGCCATTTGGTTTAGCAGACTACGTGTCCTGGTCATGGACCAGTTTATAAAAAAATTCTTATTTCCCACCCTGGTTTGAACCAAACGAAATCTGTGACTTTTTGGGAAGAAACTTTAAAACCCCGACTTAGCCAGGTTCCGTAGGAACCCTGTATATCTAATTACTACTATTCGGAGCTGTGTCCTAGCTCGACACGATGAAAGGCGCAAAAAAAATTCAAATTTATTCAATATATTATATTCAATATTTGTGCTCGCCTTAGGCTGACCAAGGCTTAGGAAATGACCATAAAGCGCAACCCTACTTTACCCAATTTAAATGCCTTATTGAACAAAAACGCTCAAATTTCATTGTTTAAAACATTAATATTTAAAAATATTAAGTTAGAATTAATAAAATTACATAAAAACTTACTTAAACACGTAATTTTTCAATCACATCGCGGCCATCACAATCACATCGACCGCCATTTTGAATCGGAACCGTCTCTCGGGTGTCTTCACGTTGCGTTCCGATATTCAACCAATATAACCGGTTTAATGGAATAAAATTTAACCTTGTTGCCTTTTAAGCCCTTTCCGAACGCATTTACTCTCGTAAAATTTTATGAAGAATCAGTAAATTGCCGGAATTATTTAAATTAATGCAAATTTTACAATAAAAAAATATATGTTATACGTGAAAAGAAAACTAAAGAAATTTTTCTTTCTTATTTTAAGCTTAATTGTCTTCTTAACATTATGGTATTTTGCCAAAAACTTGATCAAATCTATAGATGTGAGTGATATTCATTTAACGAACGAAACGCTTGTCCCGCT